>DWJK01002722.1:0-14151 GCA_018248815.1 Croniades pieria auraria
GCATCGACACTCGGATTAGCGCCCGCGGCCTTGGGCGCCAATGAACTCATGGCGTCAAAATGCGTGGACACAATAGTCAAACCAAAAACTACACATGTCAACCTTTGAACAATGACGCTACCATTCCGAATTTTATTTAATCGTGGTTCAACATGTACACATAAAAATTCTCTGTTGTAGGACAATAATGAATCCTATTTATTCATAAGTTCCCCCGACAAATAAAAAGTCCACTTTGAAACTGTAGAATTTTGCATTTCAATAAAATGCGCTAAGATTACTTTACGTAAATATAAATGCATACTAAATAATATATTGCATAAATATGTCCGTGTGTTAAACGATCCTAAACCTTGTAATTAACGGAGGCCGGTAAAATTCGATTAGTTGGTAAAACTGAGAAATGAGATTGTATACCTACTGGCTTACGCTTACCAAAGTTTGGAACGCGGCCAAAATACTATCTTTAAAAACTAGTTAAGAAACACACTGAAAAACTAGCCTCAAATTCGCTTATAATGTGAAGACGGGTCAAAAATTCTCGTTAACTTTTTGACCGTTCAGAAGTATGGACCGAAAAGGTACGTGTACCTTAACAATACAGCATTCACCTTAAATTAATATTGTGAATCATTCGTATATTGAAGAAAAATGTACACTGAAATCGCTGTCTGTACAAAGATAGGAACTTTGTGCGCCGAGCTTAGAGGAGGCTGAATACAAGGCATAGCGGTTATAACATGAATATATACGTCGATGCTTGATAGAATTACATGGAAAATCTGCGTCGCATGGAACATAGGAATGGTGAAAGCCTAGCGGTCTAATGTGAACGAGATTACCTGATGTCTGGTATCGATCCCGCCAAACCAACATTTCAATGTCGTTGGCTAGAAACGAAAAAATTGGAGTGATGTTTCATGCAAGCTTGCTTTCAAAGTAGATGTCTCGGCGGAGAAAGAGCAGGTATACCTATGTTTAATAACGGGACATGGCAATGTGCCACAGATGGGAGCGTTCTTTTAGGATTCATATTTTAGAACCCACTGGTTTCGCTTGTTACAATACAACTTTACCTAATCATAATTAATGTTAAAAAGCACTTTTAATAATTTTAAAATATTAAAGTATAGTAAGATTTAAGCTTGTCGCCGTAACAATTAATCCAAAAATTTGAAAAAAAGGCGGTACGTACATAATTATAATCATTCGTAAATATATTAGGAAAAAAATTATAATGTAATATTGTGCAGGACAGACACAAGATAAATATATTGGTGCTCTAAGCTTAAAATTAAACAACAATCAATATTTTTTTCCCCACACAAACATAAACACAAAAGAAAAACAAATAAATAATTATGAATCAATGCAAATTGTGCAATTAAATCCAGATAACAGGATTGAAAGACACGGAAAAATGAAAAATATACGCTGCATGAGCGTACAGGGAGGGAGAAAGATCGGTTGAGCGGTCTTGGGGCATTAGTGAATTAATACGGCAAGTTAGATACGCAATTACGGCGAGGAGAGCGGAAAAATTTCGCGCATGTTTTAGCACTTTTAATACACTCTTATGAAGAGTCGCGTAATATTGTGTACTTCATGAAAAATTTCTAAAATACGGTTACAATTTATAAATGGTAGGTATTAGACTAGATCTATGTGTTTAGGGTTCTTAAGACTGATTTCTTCGTAGATAAAAAGTTAACAAAATCCTATTATTAGTAGGGAAATAATGGATATGAAAATGGGTATTTTGGGGTACTGGTTGATCCTGCGAATGGTCATAGATAACATCGACATCGGGATCATGGAAAATCTCGCATCACTACAAACCAACACAAAGGCGCTCGAGAGGTCGTTAATTACAGAGTCTAGTGGCCTTGCTCGGTAACCATGGCAATGGGCTTGGCGGCTTACGTACATCATAGTATATAATGTCGGTTTACACTCCATGTGGTGAAGTATTTAGTGCATAATACTATTCTGCAATAAAACTAGTCAAGTCCCAAAATATTTCACATCAGCACAAGAGAAAAAAAGAAGGGATGCGATATCGAATGTGAAGGCCAAGAGCTGAAGCACATGAAAAGATATGCTGAAGCGTTGTTGAAAACGTCTGCCTTATCGAGCGGACCACGTATGTACGTAGATTATTAAGTCAAGTGAATGATACGAGTAGCAATTATTAGGTAAGTAAGTAGGGCATGATTCTTATAAGACTTTAAGTGGTGTGATATTTGGTCTGAGATAGCATAAAGATATTATTCTGGCGTTGCTCAGACGGCAGTGTTGCTACTCATGCAGACAATGATTAAGTGTCCTCCGAGTCCTGAGTGCCTGAACTTCAGAGCGAAATATAAATTACTGTACAACATACAAATAAAGCGTCAAAAACACTAACACTTGTTTACCCTAATGCCAGATTTTTGTATTGAAATGAGCGTCTTTGTAATATTACAAGGGCTGATGTTTTTCAAGTTTTCCAAACCTCACGGAAGAACTAAAACAAAGGTAGGTTTCTGTTGCTTGAAAATATTTTAACGTTTTTAATTTTTGTTTATTTTATTTAATTCCCTTTGCTTGTGTTCTGTTTGGCTTATATAATTTCTTACGGATTAAATTAAGTGCCTCCAAAACTTTAGGTATAAACAGAAGCTGGCGTGGTGTCAAATAGTTAAAGCCAAATCCTCCATCGGGCACTTGATATGCGACATGACACTACTGCCTTATCAAATTCATTTAAATAAGGCTCCATGCATAATGATTAAAATTTTGCGTTCATGAGGTTAAATAGACAGTAATATCAAAATTGAGAACCGAACAATTTTAATTACGTGTAATATAATGTAGTAGCCCGTCTGCCTGTTCGCTCGCGTTAAGAATAAAAAGAAGTAAAAATAAATATGAAAACATTCAATCAAGAGAAAAATTCAAAGCAACAAATAACATACATGAAGAGATATAGGAATTTTACTTAAAATTTTATACTGTTGTCTCGTTTACTCGTGTTAGGGATAAATATATTCTTCATGAATTTGCAGTCACGGAAGCAGTTCCGAGTGCGACCGCCGCAGCGTTATTGTAGCAATCATATTTAAATCATTTCAGCTATATTAAATTCGCACTATGACATGTCATGTCGAGTATATGAGTGTACTCCGACATCAAATGCATGTATCGAATATTATCATGTTGTCGTTAAACGTGCGAGTTATTGAACCCGTCTAATAATTACATTTTATTCTATTTATAATTTTCGATTCCATAACAACATCAGCGGACGTAAGTTTCCCAAACATTTTCTCTAAGGTATCGTCTGTGCGATATCTGTGCGCTCCCAGTTCTAATTGTTAACGTCGATGTCCGAGGAGGAGGTAGACGATTACGCTTGCAAGTAGGTAAGAACACCGTATAAGCCTATATCACCACCTATGCAGGCAGGCGTGCAACACTTAGGAAAGTAACATAGAAAAATAAGGAACTTAGGAAGTAGTCCCGATGTGAACTACTCGGATAGAGAGGGAGTTCTCTAGGCACATAATCCTCAAGCCGTGCAATTAGCATAGAAGCGTGGGATAAGTCAACCTAAGCTAACCTAAAAGGCGGAATATCTGTCTCAACCAGTACTTGTTGGCGTAATCAGGATTTCTGTACAGGTAGGCTAAAGTACATGAGCTCCTACATACATAGGTACATAAGGTACCAATAAAACAGTAGAATTCATGTACCGGTGGTAGGTACTGCTCGAATAGAACCTTACTCTACCACGCAAATTGCTGTAGTAATCATCACTCAAGTCTAATGTGATGACGGTGCGTTTTTTTAAAAAAATATAACAACATGCTCGTAATTCTCGATTTAATTATTTTTATTGTTTGCGTTTATTTTATAGAGGACTTGTTTTTGTAACATACAATACATTTTTAACTACATCTTTACTATACATTTTGGTTTACTAAAAACTGGAACTATTGTTCCAGCCAAAAATTCTCGTCAACATAAAAATAGCGAAATGTTAATGTAATGAGCGCAAACAGCCTTTATGTTTTAGTGTGAACGCGAATGAAAAAAAAAAGAGTTGTAACCGACGCCTCGCTCCGAAAGTGAATATCATATTCACAGTATTTTTTCATAAAGTTACTATATATTAAACATACGAGTACACAAGTTCAGGTTATACATTTAAAGAAAGTCAAAATTACGAAAAAACGCAATCATTGAAAAATTACTTCAATCTCATTTTATACTTCTCATGAAAGATACCTATAATCAATAGGACCCAACTCTCGTGCCCTCTTTCTATGTATTCTTGTTATTTAACTGACGTGAAGGAAGTAGAAATATTGTTATTTCGCGAATTTCAATATTACAGGTGAATTGATAAAAGCTTTATAATATTGTTATCAGCCTTTAGCAGTAGCTGTACTAGGAGCATGGTTATTTTTACTGATATGTCCAGTACTTGCTTCTTTGTTTGTCAGTTTGAAGGCTTTTGGAGACAATACCAAATAGCGAGTAATAGTTGTATGGCGGCTGATTACCTCAGAAAATAATACTTTATAGAGTATCGTTCATTATTTGAAGTTTCTCTTTGTTCGTTGTTCCTAAAGTACATATTTAATGTTTTAAACAGACAAATTTCATAAATAAAATGTATTGCAATCAACGATAAATTAATTTAAATAGGCCATTATTTATGTGAGGTACCTAAAGTGATGAGATAATTATAATATCGATATAATTAATGTTAGTAATGTATAGTTCACTGGAAATTTTCATGATGACTGTCCTTGAAATTTATTTGGCTAGAGTCGGCTAGACAGACCGTCTGCGTACATTACTACGGTGAGGGCGATATAGATGAGCCATGCTAAAATCAAGTGAAAAGATAAATTTCAGCTCCCGCCCAAAGCTTTGCTTTATTTCTTAGTAGCGACCGGGCATGTCTGGGTGTATTATAAGTTTAAGAAAGAAATGGCAGATATGCTGGTCAGAATTCGCGACTGTATAACTTCCACCGCCACGTTACAAACCAAAGTGGGCTTTATATAGAGAATACACCAAGAGAATTACCAAAAATATCTTGGCGGTAACTGCGGTTGCTATATAAATTAGACGATGAAGGTTGCCGTTGTGCGAGCATCGCGCTAAAACTACTGGATAGATTTCGTTAAATTTTTTTTTTTATTTGCTTCTTATATTCTTGGTCCCTATCTTAAACAATTATAACGATAACTTAATTCATTGTAAAATTATAAAAGCTTTCAGGGATACCTTAAATGAGTAAAATACATACTTGCCTCCAATATTTTTTATGTTGTCTTTTATGAACATAAAACATATATGTTAATAGTTTAAACAACGCAGCCGAAGTCGCGGGTAACAGCTAGTTACAAATACTGTTATAATCTGGAGAGAGTATCGAAAACCATTTAGTCATTTGTTACTTACATAGGACTTGATATAGAGTGCCTTAAATTTTAGTTATTATCATTTGTACATATTTGTGTAAATTTTTGCGCCTTAATTCAAGAAAATAGTTACATATATAATTATAGAACTATTTCATATTATTATCATCAGGTAAATCTTGTAGTTTGGTACAAACAACTTCGAGAGGGAAGCTTGCAGAAGAATACGGCTTGGCTGGGCGGCTCGTAGGAAACTTCGTCAAGTCTTTTCGTCACCGCTACCGCAAAGCCTGAAGACGAACGTCTTCAATGAGTGCGTCCTACCTGTCATGACTTACGGAGCCGAGACGTGGGCATTGACAGTGCGACTGGTCCACCCATTTAAGCTCGCTCAGCGAGCATGGAAAGGACTATGCTCGGCGCCTTTCTGAAGGATCGCATCAGAAATAAGGCGACTCGACAGAGAACCAAAGTTATTGACATAGCCCAAAGAATTAGCAAGCTTAAGTGGCAGTGGGGTGGTCAAATCTGTCGTAGAGCCGATAGCCGCTGGATCAGACGTGTTCTGGAGTGGAGACCGCGACTTGGCAAACGTAGCGTAGGAAGCCCCCCAGCTAGGTGGAGTGACGATATACGCAAAGTGGCTGGCAGCAGTTGGATGCGAAGAACTGAAGATAGAACTATTTACAAAACAATAACCTAATATCCATTTTTATACAGCCACGATTACAATTACTCATTCGAGGAATGGCCTCGGGTTGCAAGATTACTTTTTACTTAATACGTATCTAATCTCTTACATTTAGAATATGACTCAGGTCAATCATAATGAGGGAAGTTCCTCAGGTATTAACCTACTTATGATTGAAAATCGTATCATTTAAGTAGCACGCAACATCAAGATCACGGACAGACAGATAGACGAACGAAGCCGCGACAACTTTCATAACATGAAGTCATTGTAACATTGATGTGATTGTAACAAACAAACATTTTGTATGGGTATTCTATACCAGAAAAAATTACGATGCGTAGAATGAAAGGAATAGAATGGAAGATTATCAAAAACTAGTAAGTCTGTTCGAGAGAATTGGTCAAAAGCCGCCATTACATATTGGTCACTGACTGACCAGCTGATCAATTGGCGATCTTGACTGCTGAGCGCTATTTCACATTAAATTTAATAATTCCTCTTATATTTCATTTTAAAAATACAATAAGACCTTTAATGTACAAACACTTGGAATTTGATTAGCGTGTAGATAAATAAAAAATATCTAAATACCGAAATTACGGTACTCTCACTAAGTTTATTTGAATTAAAGTTAAACGGATAGAAGTATAACTTATATTTGTTAAGCTTTAATTCAACTTTAATTTTACAGTTTTAATTAAAAATAAAATAAATCCAAGAGAAAAATTATTAATGTTTTGTGAACTTTGTTCGAAGTATTTTGACAAATTCGATATTGCATGGATATTTCCGACTTTACACAGCCGTCGTAGTTGTTGCCAAACTTGGTTTATTCCCACGAACTCGCTGTCTTCACTGGAAGTTCCTTATTTTTAGCGCATTCTCGTTTCTAACTTTTCTATGGTAAAAACGCCTCACTTACGTCTCACAAATATATACAGTATACGTTAATATACATGAACATACTACGTCACATCGCGCCTATAATCCCCGAAGGGGTTGGCAGAGAAGTGTAGTACACTTTCACGTTTCACCAGTTAAGTTCCTTGGAATAGTTGGTGAGCGTATTGCCATACACCGGGCACAGTTCCAGACTCCGAGTCACTACTAGACATTTTTAATTAGGAAAATCCCATAGTACCCGATCCGGGATTTGAACCCAGGGCCACTGATCGACAGTCGCACTTGCAACCACTCGGCCAACAAGGCACGAACCTACTAAATAGATATAATACAATCATCATCATAATTATCAGCTTGTTTCCGTCCACTGCTAGACATAGACCTGTACAACAGCACGCCACTGAGCTCGATCTTCAGCTCTTCGCATCCAAACGTTGCCAATCAACTTATAACATATTAATAGTTAACAGCACGGCAATTGTGTAGTCAGGTCTAGTAAGAAATAGTCGGATGGACGTCAAGTGAACGAGCGCTCATAAAACCACCTACTGCCGAATCATATGCAAATGTTATAGAAATGTGAACGACAAGAATATGAATGGTTACGATAGGAGAAGAAGATGAAATAAAGTACGGTAGAATTGCGTAAATGATTAAAAAACATAACGTGACGCCTGTAATCCCTGGAAAAGTAGGCAGAGAGGTGAAATACAGTAGTAGGATTCATTAGTCATGTTATGTCCCATCCTGGAATAATCCTATGTTTGATGTGTTTCTTTTACGTCCCATCATGGAATAGGTGGTGAGCCCATTGGCAAATACCGGACATAAAACCAGACTCCAAGCTGAATCTAAAGCATTTGGGACAGGGTAGAGACACGATGACTTCAGCTCACATTTACCGCCTCAAGTGACATGGCGACTGTAGACACAAGCGCATTAATTATTTAACTGTCATTTGCAATATGAAACTTTACGTTGTTAAATACTCAGTACGACAACGCAGAGTAATTTGAACCGTAATGTAAACTGAAATATGATTCAAAATCGAACGACATCAGCACTAAACAATGTTAATGCACACGCATTGTATTGTGTTAGGTAGGTGTTGGTTTTTTGTAGGGAAAACATGACAAATGTGTGTAATAATATTTATTTTATTACCTTTATAGGCATTTTAGGTTTAAACTACGATAGAGTCTTTACGAAAGATAATGTTATCGTTCCAGTTTTAGTTTCTTACCCCAAAAATTTTAGATTAAATTAGAGTTTTGTACAAGACAACATATCTAAACATTAAATAAAATATCCTTAAACTTTAAATCAACATGTTTGTCTTTCTCTAGATATGTAATTTACGTCATGCGTCAGATATGTTTTAACAGAGGTTTTCTTTACATTTTTGCATTGAATGTATTTGATTAACAAACAAACGTGATTTTAAATCGGTCAATCGATGATCGAATCTTGTGAATTGTGATGATCGAATATTGTGAATGTTAAGTTTTAAAAGACTGGTTGTGTCGTAAGGAATCTCGAAGGAAGATTTGATTTCCTTAGTTCCGTCAAAGTCGTTTGAAATTTTATATGTACAGAAATATTTATACCCAGCAATGTACTGAGACAAACTAACGATGATGAGGATGAATTACATATTTCAGATGTTTATAAACGTTTGTCAATAATCTATTAAAAAACTGGTTTCTTATTTAATATTTTGAACCTAATATTCCATTTAATATTACTGGAATATTTGCTAAGTATACTGAGTGAGTTAAAGTGAGACAAAATTGCAGGAAACGAAAAAAACACGTCTAATATCTAAACTGGCACGTCTATTACTCTCTATTACGCTAATAATATGACGGCGTTGCACGAAAGGGTGGTGGGGAGAACAACGTACATTCCAAGTCAATCGCTCTTCCACTAACACCTCAATATTTATCAAACTAGCTTCGTTATTTAGGCTTTGACATATTTTCTACCCTTTTCATAATTACCATTTGCACGAAGCATTAAATTTTACATTGCATTGTTTCAATTTCAGCAGTTATAACACAATCTTAGTTGTTGAGCAATAACACATTTCTAATATATCACAAGCAAAATATCAGCTCTATTTGAAATTGAATACAAGTGATCTATAGTAATTCTTTGAGAATACTGTCTATTCACTATATATAAAAAAATAAACTTGTCACAATGAGTCTAGCACTTTCTTTTTTACCTCTCTATACATTTATCACATCAGATAATCATGAGTGCATCAATATTAAAGCAGATATAAAAAGAAATTTAATCATGAAATGTAATAATGAAACAAATGTACAAAACAAAATTAAGAATAAAATAATATTGTTAATAGGCAAAAAGGCTTGTATAGAGTTAACTTTTGAGTACATTTAAATTATTTCCTGGTTTGTTCTTGTGAAAAGAAAACTAAATGTAATCCAATTACATTTATAGGAAGTTTTACAAATGAATATTGTAAAGAAAGCAGAATATGCAACTATAGTATATCAGTATTTCAAGGAAGTGGCTCATAATTACTTTAATTTATGGATATTTCAATATGAGGTACAGAAATTCATAAATGATAAATAAATGAAAAACAGAAATAAATAAATGATGTGAATATCACAATCTTTCATACAAATAATAATACTAAACAATATTCAAGCAGTCTTTATAAGGACCCTCCGTCCTAGATTGGGTGACATGAATCTCCCCCACATAAATGTGACGGCCCAGCACAAAGTGATTACAATGATAAGCTGGAAGATGAATATACACATCAAAATGTTTTATTGTGTAATTCAATATACTATTGACTTTTCTTTGTAATTCAGAATTTAATTTTGAAACAAATATATTTCCTGCCTAGAAATACTAATAAATGGACACAATAATGAGATATCTTTAGAGGTTTAACAATATTTAGTTCATTTATATCTATCTGTATGCAACTTGAAATTAATTTTGATTATCTCTATATAAATTTCCTTCTTAAATTAATATACTGACAGTACATATGTATCTAGCATTATTAGTGAAAGTTCTTACTTGGTTTAATGTGAGTTCTAACTTGTAATTGTGAATACCACATTGTCATAAATATTGAGCTCATACATTTTACATTATTAAGTTTACTTTTTTTTTAAATTCGTATTAGCACAGCATATGGTTAATTTTTTGTTTTTTAATTTTATAAAATACTAATAAAAATCGTAAACCAAAGGAGAACGTTTAAGTTTTATTAACAATTATAAAGCTGAGCGAAACATATTTCGTTTTACAGGTTCGCAATCAAATGATTCATTGGTAAACATTCTGTACGTTGGAAGTGCAAAAAAATTTGATTAGATTAAATAAACTCGATTCGTAACTTTCTTTTGTAAAGTTTACGAGCAAAAAGCGAATACGAATTTTAGACGCAAAAAACAAGTTTAAAAGTTAGTAACTTAGTCTTTCATGTCTAAAATTAACCAAAGTCGCTAACAACGTTAGGCAACAGTTCTGTATAAGTTACAAAAGTTTTTTTAAGGTCAATATTTATGTTCGATAGTTTAAAAACAAACATTAAACTTTTACAAAGTCCAGCTCCGTCGCGAAATTAATTATTTTTCATAGCACAATAACAGTGGAATGTATTCGTGTTCTATATAGTTCCAATAAAGTTTCCCACAGTAGATATAGTACTGTTACTTTCGTAAAACTACAAAGACCGCACGATAGTATTGATCATAATCGACATAATTTCACAAAAAAAAACCTGAAAAATTAAATTAAAAGTACTCACCTTTCGTAGCTTAAGCACAGGATCTCAAAAATACAATTTACACAACTTTTATTATTTCGAAGAACTCAGTATTTAGATCGAAGGTACAAAAATAAATAATATTGGAACCGCCCAGCTGGCAGATTTGTGTACAGTTGTACACAGATTAAAAAAAAAAGCGTTGGCTTAGACAGCTGTGCGACAGACATTAGAAAAGTTTCGTTTAGAAACTTACACAGTTAAATCGCTTGTCAATTACTTGTATTTCTTTTTTACGTTTAATAAGTATAATATTATTTTTATTTTTTAAATACTGTTATTAATAACAAATATGGTGGATCACATAATCTATAGCATCAATAAATCGTAGATTTTATTTATTTATTTACTTATTTATTTATTTATAACAATTTAGACCATATCTATCATAACAGGTGTATTCATATGCATATTCGATAGCATAGTCAATGTCAATGGTATAATTGTCAATTTAGTAAAATGAATCATATTATATATTACAAAAATTTCTTAGTGAACGCAAAAAGAAATAAGTTGTTCCTAAGATACTTCTAACGCCATCTAGTACAGTCAGCTTTAAATGCCGTGATTAATCACAATCATAAATATTCGATAGCAATTTGCACACATGATTCATTTCATAATTGTATTATATTTACACATTTTAAAATTTATTGTAATAAAGCAATTGTCTGAGAAACAAAAACAAATGATAAAAGTCTCAATACTGGCAAATGCGACATCTAGCGAAACGTTTACAAATCATTTGCTTGCAAGTATCGTAAGCAGTAAAATACACACATTTATTTTTTGTACAGTTAACCACTAGATGGCAATAAAATTCGTATCCTACTAAGACGACAATGGATGACACTGCGAACTCCTACAAATTATATTAAAGTTGTAGTCCCCCGTCAATAAATAAATTATAAGTTTGTTAATCAACTGTCGAAGCCCTTTATTAATATTTGAATATAAAGAATACTGAATTTACTGCTTTGAATATAATTACGCTAGTGCCGAAATATTTAAATGATAGAATGAACCGAGAAAATACCACAAATAAACCGAAAGGATGCCAAACTGAGATAAATAATTGATTAAATTGATCTATGAGGGTTAACGAATGAAGTACTAGTACTCCATTACATTATGGTTCTTACAATCGAAGATGACATTTAATTAATGGCGATGCCCTACAAAACATCCGTCTTTATGAGTTGGTAGAGCTATGATTTCTGAATGTTTGGAAGACCTAGCTATACGGACGGAATAGGAAAGTACGCTTTGCACGAAGGAGTGGAACGGCCAGGAGAAGCAACTAATATACGAGAGCAATGCGCTTAGTACATTCTCGTAACTCAACCCCTGGACGGCGAATAAAATCCTAGTGGGGTTTACCTGTCCAGATTCCATTAAGGTATTGGTAACATCACTGAATTTATTGTTACCGTCATTCAAAATTTACCATTAACGACATCGTTAAAAAAATGAATGTTATTCAAAGTAAATCATTACTGATATCGATAATCATATAATTATTGTATTTAAATATTGTTTAATACTGATATCTTTCATTGTGACTGACAATTTTTTTTTAAAAATATATTGCGCAGATACATTTTATCGCTTGTAAATCTTAATATGATTAAATTGAGGTAGAAATTCCATCACTTCCGCGTGATACGTAATGATATTATATGTAAGTTAAAATTGAGCATAATTTACTTACGAATTAAATATTATCAGCAGGAAAATTGTAAAACGGGAGTTTTTACATGCTACGAAAAAGAGAGCAAGTTTATTCAATCTATATTTTATGAGTTTTGAAAGTCATCTTGATTTATGTTGGAATAGACAATATTACAAGTGTGAAGCCAGGTGATATACAACGGACCGTAAGAGCATATCTCGTTACTACATTACTACCGTGTTGGACATACATAATATAATACGCACATGTTATCAGACCTATTTGCCATAGGGGTAGGCAGAAATTAAGGATTCCTCTTGCATGTTTAAAGGAGAATCCACCAGATATGTTCTTGGTAAACATTTTTCACCTGCTCTACATTTATTAAAATCCTCATACATGTTCATCTATTGAAAGGGCTTTTGACATATATGTATGTATATAGTCATGAATATATAAAGCTCCGTCTAATAAGTCATAGACGTACACTCGTCAAATTTGTCGACCACTTTTATCGACCATTTTTATCGATATCAATAGTGTGTACACATGTATAACAAGTATGTGTTACCATGGCAACACAGCTACGACACCATTAGTGTAATATAATTATTTAGAATTAGCCACGGAACAGAAACTCAGCGGCGCCCGAGCCAGAGATACGCTAATGAATTTACCAAGTTCGGTATAATCACCAGTAGGCCATGTTCTGGAACTTGCGACGACTTTAGATGTTAAAGGCTTTGCGTTGCACAAATACTAGACAACTTTGTACGACCGCAAGTCCGATTTCATGTTAATTAAGCGAATTACGTACATATCTATGTACATATGTGCTAGCGATACATGAGCAAATACATTTTCAAACAAAACTGTATTTAAAGAAGCCTCACCTAAATTGATAAACATAATACTAACTAACAGGCGTGAAGTTTACGTAAAGGTATCTTTATTATGCTAGCTGAGAAATCAATAGGTAAATTGTAAGTATTTTGTAAAGAAAGTGTTGTGTTTGTTATTATCATTTGTCAATTAAAAGTTTCTATACTGTGTGGTCCAATAGCCCTTTGAAACGTATTATTAGTGAAACGTATGAATACAGCACACGCGAAACAAAAAAAAAAATCTTTAGACCGATATTTTCATCAAGATTATCTTCGGTTAATAACCTTGTCCTGGAACAGTTCACAGATTATTTACTCATTCCGAACCAAGAAGAATATATGCTTTGGCACCCTACACGTCATAGCACATGTATGGTATATATATATAGATGTTATGTTACATATATTACGTTATTTCCCTCAAATTGTTCACGAATGCCATGGAGGATATGTTCAAGACGCTACACTGGAAAGGGCTGGGCATAAACGTTAACGGCGAGTACCTCTCACACTTGAGGTTTGCGGACGATATCGTCATCCTGGCTGAAACCGCGCAGGACTTGCAATATATGCTGAGTAGCCTGGCTGATTCTTCTGCTCGCATCGGTCTCCGGATGAACTTGGACAAAACAAAAGTAATGTTCAATGTACATGTCCTCCCGGAACCGATTGCTCTTAATGGGGTCCCTCTCGAGGTTGTACAGGAGTATGTCTACCTCGGGCAAGTCTTGCAGTTTGGTAGAAACAACTTCGAGAGGGAAGCT
>DWJK01002723.1:0-14147 GCA_018248815.1 Croniades pieria auraria
ATAGGCTCACCACCTATTCCATGGGACTTAAACGTAACTGGTGAAACGTGGGAGTATACTACACTCCTCTGCCTACCCCTTCGGGGATTATACGCGTGATGTTACGTTTTGAATTTAAACATTGATCCAATAAACATGCATTTTGCTTTCAGTTGTCGATATGCGCTTAAGAGTTCACCATGTGAAAATACAACAATGGCAACCTATTACTGCTGCTAAGCAGCAGAATTATTGTACATATATTTCAATTTGGAAGGTTTGGCAAGTGGACAGATTACAATATAAAAAATATCAATTTAAACTGAAATCATAACAAACAACAAGTATTTTAACTACCTGAAACAAGACTGTTATTAGAGGTTGGAGATATCATGCTTGACGTGTTATGGCTCCAAAGACCGTCTAGCATCATCAGTTTTTAACTGTCATATGAATGAATGAATGAATAACACTAAATAACTTCCAAATACAGAAAAACTTAATATAATATGCCGTAGGGTACATAACTAATTCTCTCATTCTAAAAACCCACATAAACCTATCATTCTCAGAACCTCATGTCCCATGTTAGATGAAGGTTTTTTTATGTAGCAATAGATTTGCATTTGGCTGCAATCTCACCCGATGAAAAGCGAGATGCAAACTAGAATGTAGCGCGCTCGTTTAGAAAGTTCCTATTCACTTTTCCAAAGGGCTTTTGATATACGGTACATACACGGAAATGCAGCGTAGGTATTAAACACTGTGCACGCGGCCGACAACAGCCAACATTTAACACGCAAATGAGCGAACAATCGATTTATTGAGCGGCGAGCGGCGGGGGCGAGCGGAGGCGAGCGGGGTCGACGCACGGAGCGCGCGCCGCGGTTGGCCCGCCAGTGTCACGCCACCGAGCGCTTTGTGTATACATTTGGAATACAAAAGCGATGTCGCTATAGACGCATCGATGACTGTAGACGCATCAATGTGTCTATAGAGGTAACGATGCGAATGTAGTCGCACACAACAACAGATGTCAAGTGTTGCATCGCATTTTTTTATAACACTGCTATCTATTTGTCTTTTATTATTTAGAGTATTATTTAATTCAGTTACGTCGTAAAAATAAAAAAGAGTACAGTATTTAATACGACTTCATGAGAATATTTGTTAATATTTATTCATTCTGAAAGTCATGTTTACATAATTATTACACATACCTATCTATATTTTTAACAATAAATTTTACTGAACTAACAAAATATCTGCATGATACGAAAAATTGTATTCGCAAAGTCTGCAAGTATAATCGAGCTCTGAAAATTAACGAACTTGTATTATTAAATCGTCACGCCACAGTCCTTACTAGGTAGGCAGAAAGCAACGATTTTAAATGACCAAAAAACAGCTTAGCTGTCTGTAAAGTCTTCATTAAGGTTTATAGGTGTATTGAAACAGAAAAGAGATCCGAAACTAATGTAATAACAACACAATAAGATGCACGTTAGTTTTTGATGATAGACATATTGTGCACACGGTGTTTTCTGCCTACACCATAACGCACCTCGCGTAATGATACAATATACAATAGTAATAATAACAAATAGATATCCAACAGTATTCGTCTTGAACAACTTACAGGTATATATATTTTTTAAACACTTAACAAAAAATGGCCAGCAAAAGATAACAATCGCAGACTAACGGAAATGTACTATTTTAATTTAATTAACTGCATTTTTTAAACTCCATCTCGGCAACCTCAAAATTATTTCATTTGAGAATTAATTACTAACTGCGTTTAAAAAAAAAGAGTATACACTTGCTTGAATCGACTTCCGTAGAAAAAGTCGCATGGTTTAAAACATCTTTTAAATTAGTTAAATATCTCGGGATATATCTGCACATTGAAGCAGTGATAGCCTAGTGGTTAAAAATTTAACCTCTCACTCCGGGAGTGCTGGG
Source organism: Croniades pieria auraria (assembly GCA_018248815.1). Classification (NCBI taxonomy): domain Eukaryota; kingdom Metazoa; phylum Arthropoda; class Insecta; order Lepidoptera; family Hesperiidae; genus Croniades; species Croniades pieria. Next base: position 1,945 of record DWJK01002723.1, read on the forward strand.
TTCAAATCCATGGCGCGCACCTCTTTAGAAAAGTGCGTTTTAAATTTAAATATTGCTCGCTAACGGTGAAGGAAAACATAGAGAGGAAACCTGCACTCCTTAGAATTGATAAAAAAAAAATCTAAGGTGTCTGAAGTCTGCGAACCCGCACTTGGCCAGCACGGCAGGCTATTTATTGCCTTCACTCTCTCAATATGAGAGGAGAACCTTATTCCAACAGTGGAATGATATGGTCGATTATTATTATTATTATTATTATATCCGCATACGGTCATCTGAACCCAATGTAGGTTTCAAGAGAGCCTGAATACATAATATTTGCGGAGTAGCCTGTCAATAGAGTCCCCCGTGGAGAACATAGCGGTCCACGAATCCTGAATGATCCCGTATCCTTCACTTATCGTAGTATATTATATGGTTAACACGTCCATTGAATGGCTTATTGGTATTGTCCAGTGGTGGATGACCCTGACAACTGAGTAGGGGGTTATGGGTTCAAGTGTTAGCCAAGTTAAAATATTTCTGCGATGAGCACGACATAGTTTTGACCGTCAAAAGTAGAATTGTTTTTTCCGCGTAAGAATATATTAAAATTTTATAAATTTTTCTTCTGTATCAACTCTGTGGTTGGGAAAGATGGCTACGTATGACGAGGTCCTAAGATATTATTAAATATCTCAATACACGTACACCATAACGATCTTTACTTTTTTTTGAGCAATAGGCTCGCGTTTGCCTACAATCACACGTGATTTGGTATACACAAATCTATATTTATCATCATCGTAAAATAGTGGATAAAACAAATGATTACTCAAAGGTGTTGTAGATACCTAATACCTACGTCATTTAAAAAAAAATCAGAGAACCCAAAAATATATGCTGATAATAATATCACAAACATTTATTTCATCTGTAATAACAATTTTAGTTTACATTATTTATTATAATACAAAACGTAACATCACGTTTGTAATCCCCGAAGAGGTAGGTAGAGGAGTGTAGTATGTACACTCCCACTTTTCACCTGTTACGCTTAGGTCCCATGGAATAGGTGGTGAGCCTATTGCCATACACCGGGCACAATTCCAAACTCACAGTCGCAACTAGAAATTCTAAATTAGAAAAATGCAACAGCACCCGACCCGGGGATTTGAACCCAGGACCTCCCGATCGTCAGTCGCACTTGCAACCGCTCGACCAACGAGGCAGTCAATATTATAATAGAAAAAAATAGAAGAGCTGGTGGGTATGACGATGGAAAGGGCCTACACACAATATTGGCCATAGTTACCTACGCATGATCCACGACTTCTGATTTTCAGTGACGTGACCACTTTTCCTCGTGTCAGTGACGTGACCACTTTTCCTCGTGTAGCTCGACGAGGATGAGTAAAATAGTAAAATAACGAAAAGACATAAAAACTGATACTAAATTACATATGAGGCTGTTACCCATAAACTTTAGATTTAAAAAAACCAGAAAGAGACAGTGTACCTATCGACAACAGATATAATGCTAACACGCCATACACGAGTACATGACGCATATATTGACATTCAAGATATTTCATAGATGACACCGAAATAATCGTCTATTTGTAGACATGTTGCATTGTTGATTTACTGCAGGCCGATAGTAGTGCATCAGAATTATCTAGCTTATCCTCTCCACCAAACACTTTTACTTATAACAAATAATTGTGTGTTCCTGTAGGCCCCATCATCACTTACTCTTGTGATCAGAAAATCCCACGAAATTGTTATTTTCTTTAATTATTATTATCGCAATTATTTGGAAAATAACAAATAAAATTCATGCAAAAAAAATCATGTCATAATATAATAAATTTTAACACGTTTGAATCGTCTAATATGACAGTTAATATGTTCTTATAACAAGGAAGGTTTAATGGCAAGGATGACCTGGCGCCATGACAAAAACAATTAAAATGTACAAATCGACTGTATTGAAATTTGAAAAATGAAATTGAAATATGGTAATGTTCTTTTAGAAGTACGATTAAAATCTGCTCTCCGAGCCGGTGGAATTGAAAGGACTCTAAGAGGAAAAGCAGGTAGGTGGAGTCGCCCCGAGGAGGTGGCATCGAGCACGTTGCGAGCACGGAATATAGACTAGAGGCCGTGACCTAACTCTGTCAATAGACACGACATTGGAATTAAATAGAGATAACACAGAGTTGATTCACTGCGCAGACATTTATGAACACGCCTACGCTTAAACCTAAATGAATGGTAGAGCCAGATCAAAATATAAGAAATACATTTTGGGCTACTTCGAAGATAAATCTATGAAAAGTAAAACTTACTGGTTCAAAACTTGAGAACTAAATATAGGTTAATGGTAAATATTTCTCTAAAGAAAACAACATTATCAATATTATTAACTCGTTCAATACAGCGAGTTTAAAAATCGTGTTGAAAATTAAAACTGTAATAGTTGAGAAAAAACATCGCCAAAATGCAAACACAGTGGTATATTATGTCAGTGACATGACGCTTTATTAACAGATCATTATTTAAAAAGGACCATTATAGCACGAGTAGAACGAGCATCGAAATAAAGAATATGAAATAATATATAAAAGTGATTTCATACGAAGAGTTATTACGGGCCATGGGAATGGAGCTTTCGGCGGTGAATTTGATGCGAAATATGATCATTGGGTGGTGAGATTATACATTTTGTTAAAAATAAAATGTCTTCTACAGAATGGAAGAGGACGGAGCGGCGAAATCCACAAGTCGGCCGTCCCAAGTATTGGTGAAAGGATGAAGTTGCGAAGGGCTTGCGCGAACTCCAAGTAGAAAATTGGTCGGAGACGGCGCAGGACAGACTGAAGTGGCGTATCTTAGCGTCGAAGTTAAGACTCATTTTGGATCGCTGCACCATCCCAGCAGTAGCGGCAGCAGCAGCAGTAACAAGTATTAGAATATGTAGATCACCAGCTGTCCTTACATGCTCTCTTAGAGCATATTTTTGGACCAGATGGCCGTTTGTGAAGATGTCCAAAATATTTATCAAAATACATTGTATTTATATATCATTGGCAGATTGGAAACTAATTCCAATGATCGAAGTAACATTAGCTAAACGGAAAAAGAGGCTTGCAAAGTGCGTGTTGAACGTAAGGCTGCAATGCGTAATGTGGAAGGAAGTCAGCCATTGATTGGGAGCACAGGACCATTAAAAGCGGGGCCGAGCAACTATCAATGTCAGTTGGCCGACGGCCAAATGATGTGGCGTAGGTCAAGGAAATGGTACATCAGGTAACTACTGTCGATACCATAGGTATATATGTACATTGATTCTAAAATAAATCAATAGCTATTATGACGAATTTAAAAATTTTTATATTTCACAATCTCCATCAGCACGATATCAAACAATCTTGGCAATAATAAACTCATTCTGTCTACCCTACGGCATTAGTCCACCATGTTTGTAGATGGTTTTTCGGTATAGATATCATCTTCGGAAACCGTAATCCATACTAAGAGTGGTGAGGTTAAGGGGCGGCGTTTCAAAACTCAATGCTGTGAAAGAGATGGTTTTTGACTTTCATAATATACATATAACAGAAAAATAGAGAAATTAACCTACGGCCTAATTTAGCCTAATTAAAGGCCTTAACCCTCTCAATATGAGAGGAGACCCATATTCCAACAGTGGAATGACAAATGGGTTGATTATTATTATTATTATTATTAAAAATGTTAAAACAACTAAAGTGTTCCTTTTTACATCAAATCCTTTGCAAAAGCCAACGTGGCGTGAGTAACTAAAATGATTACTTCTTCTAAATACTTGTTTCCCATGACATTTAAATAATTGTATGTCATATTGCTTAAATGTATAAAACCGAATGTATTAATAAAAAAAATAACAAGTCCTTATTTTTACCACTAAGGACATCTCAACGATACACTCATACTAGTATCTTGTCGAAAATGTTTTTCTATGTAGGTCTGAATATTTGAGGTTTAACGAAGTTGTCCGATATTTGTGGTGAACGTTACTGGTCATATTGTTGGCTTCACAATCCGGGAATAAGAGAAAAATAAAAAATATATCAATGACGCACTGTTTCCCGAAAATAATTCGTAATACAAAGGTATTAAAGATATAATAAAGATTATAGTCTTGTTTGTTAGGACATCATCATTAGCTACATTAATCGCTAAATAAAAATATATACATATATAGTAATCATTGACCCGATTTTTCAAGTACATTTGTTAGCGCTATAACAGCACTAAAAAGCGATTTATGGTGTACCCAATTAAATTGTACTAGAGATCCAAGTTGAAAAACGGGCGTTATCAGCAAACAATACTCCGCCATGACTTACAGCGAAACTAGAGCCATTTGTCAGTGGCGAACACCGAATGCTTGTTCCGATACTGGTAACAGTACAGTGCATGATAACAACAGTTCATTATAATAACAGGTGCGGCTGCGGTCCGAAATGCTCGGGGCGCTCGGACGTGCGTACTGCGGATGAGACGCGGCGCAAGTGATAAGCTAAGGCGTTTTATATAACAAAGTATAAGAAAAATCGAAGTATGAAAAAATTAAGTATGAGAAAAAGGAAGTATGAGAAAAAACAAAATATGAGAAAAAACAAATTATGAGAAGAACAAAGTACGAGAAAAAAAACAAAGTACGAGAAAAACAACTTATCTTTACGAGCTCCTATACTTTTACATGTCAATAGGTGTTAAAAACCAGGCTTTATATTCGCTAGAAGAGACCTGATACAGACGAGACAATAATTATATGGTAGAAATAAATAATCACATAAGAACCTTTTAATGCTCAAATATGTGAAGACCCTGTGTGCAGCTTTCAACTAAAAAGCTGCATGAGATATCCAGCAGTTTTCCAACATTAATTTAGTCTACTATCGTAGTATTTATATATTGCGAAAATTTCAGATAATAGTAGATACGATAACTAGTGCAACGAAAATACAGAAAGACCAAGGCTCACTTACGAGTATCTTGATCAAATAGGCCACATACTGGTTGATGGGGAGACAAAAATCAACTCAACGTGCTACGGAGTATGTTGAGATTGATAATGTAGCAGAAACAATTTAGTCTGAAAGATTGTGACATTTGACACTCAGTGCTCTCTGTCTACCCCGCAAGGAACTTGGCGTGAAAATACAATAATAACAATATTGTATATGTGACCTATAGAAAACAGAAAGAAGAAAATATAAAATCCTTATTTTTTTTAATGTAACATAATGCATAGAGAAAAAAGAGTATGAACCCTTTATGCTGGTCGCTTGCACCATCGTAGATGCCTTAACGGGGTTTAAGGCTGTAACATAGACAAAGTGTTTCGGTTATTTCACTTCACTTTGCCTTACCAACTGAAACGTCCAGGTCAGATATGATGCGGAATTGAACGTATGAATGTATGGACCGTATGAATCGTATGCCCTACAGCTCAATGGTTTGCTTCACCGCTTTTTAATCAATATCTGTTTGTGATATCAATTAATTGAGGCTTTGTGGATCTGAAGTTGTATTGTAAGATGACGTTACGAACTCAGCGGCTGGTATTATTTCTGTCACGAACATTTCCTTGTGAAGTTGTCGACTGGCTCGTTCGACCGCTATTGAACGATCAAACGCATAGCTATCTGTGCTTTAGTTGAAGGTATTAATTCGTTTATATCCTGCACTCTCCAGTTCAATATTCAGAACAGAACCAGCGACCTACTGATATTTAAAAAAAAACATAAAAACATAACATAAACCTCTGTGTTACGCCGAAGGGGTAGGTAGAGGAGTGTATTAGTGTGTGTAGTAGTGTATGTGTACGAATGTTAAAACAGTGAAATAGCGAATCGTCTCATAATTTCAAACTGATACGTTAGCGTGTCTGCTTACCACATGATATAAATCTAAAAACATTCAATAGTTGTTGCTTAACAGCAGAAATAGTTTCAGCGGTAGTTATATAAATCAAAACATATTTTTTAAATTTTGTAATGCATATTCAGACTTTTCAAGTATATTGCTAACAGATGCAGGATCAAAATATTTGAGTGTTGCTGCTTATCACGTTTTTGAATCAATTAAACCACATTCTGATGAAGAATTCAAAGATCAACTGTGAAGCTGTGTTTTTAAAAAGGTACTTCAGGAGAACCGTTAATTTATGGATTCTATCCCCAACCTGGCCTTAGCCCTGAAATACTTCAACAAACTGACTTGCCATGACTGCAACATGATTATTTGTATAATATTCAAGATTTGTGTAAGATCCAACAGCTTTTGAAAGGTGAAGATCCTTAAAAATATCTAAGTGTATGCATAACTTTCTAATCCTAATAAAATGACTCATAATTTAAAATCATTCGAAGCTTTTCCTTTACTTGCTTATATTTTTATTAATGCCAAGAATATTCTTGTATAGTTAATAAAACCTTGGCGATTTCAACTTAAGGACATTGTATATTTAAGTAGATTATACATTCCTTCGCATATCGTAACGGAGGGATGGTAATTTTTCTTGAACTAGATAAGACTTTATAAATGAGGTCTCTCGTTGAACTAAATGGGAATATATTATTAAAAGTGAGTCCAGCTCAGTTGTAAACATTTACATTGTAAGTTTGCAGCAGATGCGCGCTTTCAATTTGTAGAAACGTTCGTGTCGCAGCTGTAGTTTATTGAAAAAGAAAATTATGGTGAAGACAGGACACGTAATACGAACTTAATAAAACTCGATGAAACTTGCTTCTTACAAATACATATCATTGTAATCACTTCTGATCTCCCCATCCTCCCCCCTCGCCCCCCTCAGGCGTCTTAACGTGGTGCTTCTCCGCACTTCCGAGAAGCATTGATCGTTGCTTCACTTGTATGTTAGCTTTGCCCCTTCATAGCAACTCTCGGAGATGTCGATAGCTTGTAAATTTATAAGCCGCCTTCCACGGGATTTGTGGACTGTTTATAACTGTGTTCAAATAGACGCTGAGCTCTAAAGATAGTTGAACATTCAACATTAGCAATATCCGAGAACCTCAATATGCATCAACTTGCAAAGCTTAAACTTAACTAAGTTCAACCAAATTCCATGCGCATTGTAAGTCGGGAACATGGAACTTCTGCCCAGTATGGAGTAGGAATCAATCTACATAACGCATCGCGCTATTGTTAATGTAGATCGTTTGTGCGCTGTAATTAACGCGTCTTAAACGTTTACCATCGCTTTTGTGCCGTCTTCGAAGGTTTGAGTTTCGTTAAGCTGATTGTACACTTGACCGATAGAAAATAGACGTATAATATTGTCAGTATTTGATGGCCAACGTTGCATACTTTCCAAATCAACAGATTTATTGGAGATCTGGAAAACACGAAAAGGAATCCTAGAGTGTGAATATTTAATTACGATGTTCTTATTTGGGTTAAGCAGTGGGTACCTGCTACTCCGCTGCAGACGACCATCAATAGTACGATAAATTGAGCGAATTCACTCCACAATTTGTTTCCAAGCATCCGTCAAAGCAATGCTTCTAAATGTAGTTGAGGAAATATTCCTTAGACTCCTCGTGGATTTGTAATTTCGCCTGTAATAGCAATTTGATGATTCTCAAGTCCAGAATACTACAGACAATGTATTGGCTTTTCAAGATATCATGTCAAATTCACAAAATATGTATGTGCTACTTGCTATTAGTAGGGAGCGTTATTTTGTCTCTTTCTATAAAAAAGATAGCTGTACAGTTGCATGGAATTAGTCGGAAACAAAGACAAAGAGATAGTCAATTACCGAGGAGTGATAATAAGTTACAACAGTAATGGCAGGCCAGCTTGCAACTTCAAGCTTTCCATTGAGGGGACCTGGAATAGGCATCCCGGTATGTATCTCTCAGTTTAATTAATTTTGTGTCTTTATAACATTAAAATACTATGAAACTTACGCGCTTCAATCTTTGTATAACGGTTTATCAGCTGTGTAAAATCGTTGCACTGAGCGGCCATTGTACATTACGGGAATAACCATTATCGTCCTGAGATAACACTGTCCAAATTTGATGAATATGATAATCTTCGCCAATATAAGTAACTAAACATTTTTAATAGTCAAAGTAATAAAGATAACCATTTTAAATATTTTTTATAGAAATTCCCGGATAGTGAATAAGCCCCTTAGGATCTAGCTAATTAAATTAATCGCAGTACTTTTATAATAGGTTCGAGTTAAATATCTTGAACCGAGAACGAGAGGAACATTTAAGACACCTGTTTTTTGCCGCTCCTTGTTCTCAACGACTGATTAGCTGAACGAGGTAATTATATGCTGTAATTATTCAAAATGTCGGCGTTAAGAAGTTCGGATAGAGCAAGGATTTGTCAGCTCGTATTGATATAACACGGTGAATATAAAACCTTCATATTCGTATATCCTTAGGGATACGAAGAGCTGAAGATCGAGCTCAGTGGCGTGCTATAGGAGGGCCTATGTCCAGCAGTGGACGGGTGTGGGCTGATGATGATGTTATTCTAAGGGTGTAACCCATTGTGAGGTTTTTATAGAATAGAGACAATTGAGTGATGAATTGCGTGATATACCAAAGTAGAAGTCCACATTTGGATGAAGAGTAAAATATGGGTTCAGGGATTGTAAGGGTGCAGGCGAACCCTCTTCTTTAATCGGTCCTCGGAAATCGTAAGAAAATATAAGATCCTATCTATAACCTCAACAAAACACGTACCAATGAACACGGAGGGATTGTAAAAAATTGACCATTTCCAAAGCTTAGAGACACTTCGTTTAAGATTTTGTCGCGTAAGATTTTGGAACAAAAGCGCAAACGTTATAATAGAAATTGTGTTCACTGATCATATTTTTTCGTTTAGAACTTTTGATTCAAAAGTAGTATCATTATGTACAGTTGTTTTATAATTTATGCTAATAAATATTATATGCTTTTAAAGTTAAAAGAATACGAGATGAATATTTAAATTGTTATATTCTTGTATTTTTTTGTTACGCAAGTGGTTAAGGAGATAAGCTTAGTGATCACTGCGGGTGAACAGTCGTATCCGGGTTCAAATAGCACTGAATGTGTACCTAAATTTCAATTAATTATGCCATTATCTATATCTCTGATAGCCAGAGCTGGAGACCCTGAAATAGTACCTACCAACTTTGCTACCACATTTCAGATTCGAACACAATTGATTATTTATTTATTTATTCTTTATTGCAACACCTAGAAATCTAGGTACGTTTAACAAACCGCGGATTTAATGCCTAATGGCATTCTCTACCAGTCAACTTTTGGCGGTGGAGAAAAATAATTTGCGGCAGGCGTTATCGGTAAAAAAAAAACTTTGCTTTTTATCAGAATTAGGTGACAATACAGAAAGTATTTTGTCTCTATAAATATACATTAGGTTATCAAATAGACGAATCCATCCAAGGTTATACCTTCCGATTTATCTAGTGATTCCAGTAACACGGGTCGGCCATTACTACTCAAACACGTCTCGTATTATGTAATAAAGGACAATAATCACGATTCAAAGACAAACTGGAATCAACTAACTCGTTCTTTAAAAATTCATATACACCTTCATTTGCTGAAAGTAGTTGAAAAATAACTCCTGTGACTTTCTCGTTAAAGGTCACATTTTGTCTTGGGGATTGTTAAAGGAGCTTTGCGGACAATGTTACCGTTGTGGTCAACGAAATTAGGTTTGGACTTTATAACGAAGGGGTGAAGGTGATTTTGACGTTTTTTATTGATAGACGCAACACTGAAGGCAACCCCGATCAGAACGGGTCCCAACAATTCATTCCACTCGGGTTCACGTCAAAAAATACGTCAAATAAAACGAGAATAAATTAATGCATCTGCGTTTATTGTGGTCGATGTTTCTCTCTCTTTTTTCTCCTTTTTATTTTTCCTTTCTTTTTGTGTGAGAACGCGCATTCTAATGGCCTTGTTATCTGTGGTCGGTTGTGTTTCTTATAATGGGTCACGACAAACGGTAATTGGGCCGTTTCAGGGAATATGATTAAGTCGATTTATATGTGGCGGCACGTCAATCATAGATTCATGAGAGTGAGTACGTGGTACTGCATACATTGAGTGTGTTTTTGAGAACAGATGTACGCCGAGAACGTATTGCGTACAGTCATATACATGGAAATTATAGGATTAGTTAGATATATTTCTGGAATCAGATAAGATATATAGTTATTTTATTTTGCGGCTTTCTTAGGTTATATTTTCCGCTAAGTTATACAATATTGAAAGTATTGGCACTGAAATTGAGCGAGAACTTATAGGAAAAGCAAAGCGTTGGCGCATTATTAGTGCTTATATTGTAGAAAAATTCATAGTCCATATGTAGCAGATACCACCCACGCGGATTAATAACGTATCTATCGGAGAACTTGAATACCATTTCAAAAACTTAAGACTACGTAGGAACGTCAGTGGCCTAGTGCTTCCAACACATTTAATACACAGAAGACATAAAATAGGACAATTTAACGTTACAAAAAATATTCAAGTTACAGAATAAAACTTACGTAACAAAATATAAAGGTTATTAACCTTCGCGATGTGCCGGTGACAGTTCAATCAAAGTTTTAGTCCCTTAAGGGAGCGATCTATTGACGAGACGGTGTTAATCGTGTTAAGTAATGTCTCCGTTCGTCGTCTGTAGTTACTAAATAATCGATAAGTCAAACGTGTTGATATCTAAAATAATTATATGTAGAGCGCAGAGATAATATAAAATTCTCTAGTGCTGAATAAGGGATATTTTATAAGAGGATAACGTTCATAAAATCGTTGATTATTTCAATTGATTACTTAACAACTGTTAGCTGAATTTTGTAATTTAAATAACCAATTTTTAAGTCGTAACGTTACCAATTGTAGAGATAAAACAGTGGCCATGATTTTACTGCAACATTCATGTTCATTAAATTTCGGGTGGTTGACAAGTCTGTTTGATTCGCCTGTGGATCACCGCTTTCCCATTTCTTCTTTCACTTTTTATACAACAAAAGTAAATACCATTAACTGGAAGAATATAAGTAAACTTTCCGTTAAACACTAATGAACCAGTGGGTACATTGTTTGTAAGTTTTTGTCAATGGAACTTTTGCCTGTTATCTGCAAAATTGGATACAATATTAAACATTTTTGGGATATTAGTAATTTTGAGAACTGTTAGTTCTTTAGTCGTTGTTTTTGACGGGAAAAATTAATTTCATCATGAAATTAATTTGTACTTCAGAATTATTAGAAATTTTGTATTCTGATAAATATTCAAAATTTAGGTATAGCGACCTAGTGGTAATGTCTACCCAACATGAATACTAAAAGTTTATTCTGAAATACGTTTAATTATCGAAAACATAGAATTACCTTTCTAGAAGGTACTATTTCTAGGTTCATATAAAGCTAATGTGCGATGGTCGTTTATCTATAACTGAACCTCGGATAGGGAATTCCAAAATTTGCTTTTTCCCGCTACTTGACCTCTGCAACCACCTTACTTTTGGTGCGTCACTATTATGCTGTCGATTAGGGTTCAGTAGAAGATAACGCCGCCATACATTATGATCATACTTGATAATTTCTTGTTATACGTAAAAAAACGTAACCTCACGCCTGTAATCCGCGAAAGGGCAGGCAGAAGAGTGTAGTACACTCCCACTTTTGTTATACGTAAATAGGTATAAAGTTACTACAAGTAAGTAATCGTAACTGAGCTCAATAACAAGTTCAATGGAACATTGAACTCAGTCAAAACTAGCAGTGAACAGCTGAGCTCAGTTTAAACTACAAAAAATAAATATATTGAGCTGCGATTATATTCAAGATGCCGAAAATATAATAATAAAAACCTAAAAAACTGTTTCATATATTTATATCCACCTGTACATGTACATAGCGGTATTCAATTTCTATATCTGCATAAAAATTACTTTCACCTGTCTCCTAAGCAAACCTGCAAGTCTTTACAAGTACCCTTGCCAACTGAAAATTATTTGATTAAATAATACAAATACGCAGCAGTGATAGCCTAGTGGTTTGAAATTCGACCTCTCATTCTGGGAGACCGGGTTCAAATCCTAGCGCGCACCTCTTAAAAATGTGCGTTTTAAGTTTAAATATCACTTGCTAACG
>DWJK01002724.1:0-14146 GCA_018248815.1 Croniades pieria auraria
ATGTGACCAACACACTTTTTCTTTATTTTTCAGACTGTTTAGGCCTATATTTTATGGTAGGGAAACAAAAGTTTAAATAAATAAAAAAAAATTAAACTTTTTTCACTACCATAAAATACAGGCCTAAACAGTCTGAAAAATAAAGAAAAAGTGTGTTGGGGACATGTTCTTATGGAACTTCATTCTACGGATAGGTCGTAATGTTAATTAAACTGTATGAATAATATGTTTGTGTGTATCAATTGTCTAATAAGTTTATTTCCCTCCACGTTTTTGACCCAAAAACCCTTTCAAATAATTTACTTGGAAAGTAGACAGTTCAGTGGGTGTACTGACATGTATGTGCCGTCATTATATTCCTTGTAGGCTTATTTGCTTAATCTATCGTAGGAAGTATTGAACGGATGAATGAACCCATAAAATTGATTTACGTCGAAACTATGATCTTAGTAAAAGGACATGCCCCAAGATTGACTTGCGATAAAATAATATGATATTAAGGGTATTTCGTGCTGGCCAGAAACATTTAGCCCACTCGTTTGACTGGAAAGCTCGATTTTGAGTGAAAGTAGCGTATTGTTTCGTGATGTGTTCGTTGCTCCGATAGCCATAACTGTCATCGGGCAAGGCCGAATTATGTTACATGTGCCTCGTAACCGTTACATAATCTGTGGTAGGTGGTTACTTTTTTGGTTATATTTGTTAAATTTTCATTTATTTTATCCTATATTATTATTATCAACTTTCCCAATTTTTTACTTTGTGTTGATTTTTATTATTTTTATATATGTCTTTATTATCTCTTAACTCGTATATTTTCATTAGCGATAAATTTATTAAAACAATTTCAAGACAAGACTTTTTTTTCTTGTAACTTATTATTATAACTATTATTATATCGTTACGTCGTGTGTATAGAGGATAGACAGAAAGGACCGAGTGCATAATCCTATATCCTTACAGACATGAAATGATTCTATTTTTTCATCAATCTCTTCATAAATACGCATACCACTTTCGGAGACATCTGACTCCTCCATACTTTTGATATAAGTATTATGCAATAAAATGACAAATCGTACTGAAATGCCATACCTTTTCTCGTTAATACACTATCAAATAATCTGGTAATATGAGAACACGAAAGACTGGTTGGTCACGTAATAATAACAAGATAACGATCCCTCAGAACATTGTTTAACAGATAAATGTTGGATTGTACTAGGTTTCTGTTTGTAAGATCGTGTAATGCTCACAGAACAAGTTCAATGGACAATGGACGATGGACAATCGGTAGCTAATTTGAATTTGATACAAAATGTAATGATAATACCCAACAAAGCGAGAAATTAACGGTTAAAAAAGTGGTCAATTTCAGAGTGAGAAAAAGATAAACAACTATGCACTAAATCACGGTAGCGAAACAACTCTGTTTTTTGAAGCCACGTATTACCTAAACTTTCCATATAAGTAATCTGTGGTTAGCTCCCATATAAAAAGTAAATTCGGAACTTGGCTTCTGCTATCAATACATATTGACTTTTACATAATAGGTACAGCTGTTTCGATTGATCAAAATAGCGATACACAGAACACAATGCAAACAAACTATTGAAAACATCTTTATAAGCCCGTGCATTTGAACTGTTCATACGAAATCATGATTGTGTGTAGTTCAATGATATATTGCAACCGTCGATTGATACACACACACACCCATACACACACATACATAGATAAAGCGCACGCGCCTGGCCTTATAATAGACGACTCTATATACCTATATATAGATACGTCTATCTACATGTATGTATATTTATACTCAATGTGTTCTGTAATCGGAACAAACAGACGTGTCGTAACGACGTCTGAATTGTAGGGTAATGTTTGTATTGTTCGCGTTTTGCCAACACCAAGTTGCATATAAGAGATTTATAAGTTTTTGTTAGAAAACTCTCTTGATGACTACTATTAGCCTCAAAACGTACAGCGAACAATGTTATGTTTGATATACACAGCTGTTCTAGATGTGATAAATAAAAAACGCATAAGGCTGTAAAACCAGCCTGTCGGTAGCGCAAGTTACAGAAGTACTGCCGATACCAACTAATTTCGGTTTAAAGATCTTTATTTCTCATTACAACATCAGTCATTTACATGAGAACCATATTATACATAAGAAATAGTTATAAATATCCGGTACAGGCAGTTAAAAGATATATTAAGAAAAAAAACAAAAAAAAATAAAAGATAAAAATGCATTTTGGGGGTAGTCTAACAAAAAATGCCAGCTCGCTGCAAAACAAATGATATTGGTTTTACTCGACTTACTTTTCGAACTCGGACATAGATTTTTTGATAGAAACGAGGCATACACAAAACCCATTGGGAAAACTTTGTAGCGAATTAGTATTATCATTAATAAAACCACATTTCCACTGATATTTTTACTGTAATTTCACGTCAGGCGATTACCGTGAAAGAAGTGAGAAATACGAACACAAGAAAATGGTTCTTAAATTACAGTGTGAATTAATAAGAGCTATAAATCCAGCAGATAGCCATCAATATGATGATTTATGTTCTCGTAGTTAATAGTAAGCGCCATTTGCGCTTATACAAATTGATTTAGAGTAGTGTACAGTACATGTCCAATGCCGTATTCAATTGTGCGCACCGAAAACATTGCCCACGAAAAACAACTTGTCTATGAACAGTGTACCATAAACAAAAAGTGTATGTTGCTCTGACTAAAGTAGTTTGATTGATATTTATCGACATCAGCAGTCTTTTTCAATATTTGACCCGGATCTCTTCTCAGAATGAAAAAGGTTAAGACCAAAGTCTGTCGCACTGGTCAAGCGCGAATTAGTATATAGTACTTTATAATGACGAAAAAACCAATTTATTGTGTAAATAATTTATTGTTTATTATATTAGGGTTCTGTTCTGTTGGACTGACAAAATTTAAACACTTACCAATTCATCTATTAACGAAAACCAATCATCCGCTTGACACAATTGGAGAACTGTAGAACTGTACGCCCCCAAAGAACAAGCCAGACCACGACTGTTCTGCCAAGAGGATACCAATAAAAACAGACGTAGCAAAGGCAACCGAAGGTGTAGACGAGGACTGTAGTACGTTACTACGTTTCACCAGTTACGTTTTACATCCTATGGAATAGGTGGTGAGTCTATTGCCATACACCGGACGTACATACATAGATAAAGACTCCGAGAAACTTTAGAAAATCTAAGAAAAAAAACCAAGTAATAAGAAGAAAAATTATATTGAATGTGTTCACCTACATCCTGGTACATAACTGATACTTACAATAGCTATATATTTGATATGAAATCGGTGTTGCGTAATAACATAATTCTCGTCGATGCTTAGATTGAAGTATTCACTCGTGTTAATTAACGGTCCATTCAACCAATATTCCAGTGAAGTCATCCAATGACGACCAATTATATGTCAGAGATCATCTCTACCGGTAATCGAGGCCACAATTATCTTCAATCATAACAACTGTTGTCTGTACAGTTTAAAATGGATTAAAATGTGACTACGGAGTCTATATCCATTTATATGTGTTGTTCCACTTTACATCATTTTATCCGTGAACCAGCAGAGACTTTTTGTTTTAACCGTGATCTCTACTGACTGGTACATAAAATTTATTTAAAAATGTACGATATTTTTCGAGTTCTTATGTATTCTTTCATTATTAGGAACCCCATTGTATATACGAGTACTTGTAGAGGCTATGGACTCAGAGACACATAAATAAAAACACTACTTCTAAAAAAAAATATCTTCGATATGAATCGATATCTAATTATAGTTAAAAAATTTCTCGCTACATACTTTGGCAATCAAATTTATTTTGAAATATAAAATAGTGGTTAAACTCATATTTCTGTAAGTATAAAGACGTTTGGCACTCGGTGCTTTCTACCTGCCCTGGAATGAACAGGGCGTTCTGATGTAACAATAACAATAGTAAACTGGAATTTTAATATTTTTACACTGCTTTAAATTTAAAAGGCTTTTCGTAAATTAGTTAAATCAGCCACTTAGGTCAAGAGGCGATGTATTACTCCAGTCGTACGAGCTACGTAGGCATGCAGTCCTTCGCGGTAGCGCAGTGATTAAATATGTTAATTAAATCCAAGCAACGCAATCTGAACATGGGCTTTTGACCTCAGTTGGCTAAGAATAGAAAAGGATATAGGAGCAGAATTGTAAATGTGCAATTCACTAACGAAATTTCAGTTCGTGCTCTTTAAAAGTCATTTCTATCAATTAGCAGCACTTTGTAGTGTTCTCTTCACCTGTATTTTTAGACACAGATATTATTAGAGATAGGACGCAAATGATTATGTCTCTAATAAAGATTTAAAGATGGAGTGCAGTTTTGCTTGCGACTTCGATAATTGAATAAGGAATTAATCGCTGTTAATAAATAAAATACTATACTCGTACATTGATAGGAAAATTGTATCATTAACCCCTATTGTTCAACTGTTAAACATCAGTATCCTGTTAAACATGAGAAGGATTAAGACCATAGTCGACCACGCTGGTCAACTGCAGAAATTGTATCCTGATCAAAAATATAATATAAATTCTGGAACGGTTACGAGCGAATGATTAACATGCAATATTAAACACCGTTAAAAATATTGAAAGTATTGAGCACACATGAGCGCATATTTCACAAGACCACACACAGAGTTATCGTAAGCTGTTCTACTCGAGATAAGAATGATTCTAAGATTTCACTACTGCCTAGCCGTCATGATCTCAGCGATAATCTTATTTAATCAGATATGGTATGACGTGCTTTGCATAAATATTACTGACTGTTTTATTTGCAAAGGACGGGAAAAGCTCTACAAGGCTCTGTTGATTATTTTAGTATTGCACAAGCATCTTAATACCCACCCTAGTATACTTAATACTTTACGATATCTATCTCAATATATGGAAAAGTAGAGATTTCTCTGACTTTTTTGAAGTTATGCTTCTTTTGGCGTGTTAGGGAAAAATGATGAGAGTAAATTTTTACGATGCTCGCGCGCACCGTCACGAAAACCGACACCATGAAATTAGCTAGTCAAGATTTTAGTTTTCTTATGATATTTGAATAAAATTTATTTAACTAGATAATGCGTTATATTAAAACTTTCTTTCAATGTATTAAGCACTTCTTCTCCTATAATTAGTGTCGTTTACTCTACGAACATAGGATAACGCGAAGGGTAAAATATTTAAAAAGATAACTTCTTACGTGCATAAATAAATACACATATACGTTTTTTTATAATTGGGATCTAATATAGATAGGACTATGTGCTTTATATATCTATCTAACGAATAAAAGGATATTTTTACAGGTCTTCAACATTTTCGAATATTTAAAGGCCGTATTATTCTAAATAGTCTATAGCGGAAGCGGAATAGTAAGCGATTAATTTAAAACGGTAACTCAAATTGTTTTTATAATTACAGTAAACGTCAAAATATTTTTTTTTATTATAATTATAAATAATGGTTTTCTGCTGCTTTGTATACCTTGTAAGTGCGGTACATCGAAAGAAATATACCACTCTCACCTTGTCATAACATAAGAATGTCTGTTGTGCATCAAATTATAATACAAATTGTTTTTAACCTGAACTACTAAATACATTAAAACATGCATGCAGCACAATTTTACGATATAATAATACAAAAAACTTGCTGTAAGAAACCATCTATCTATACTAACAAAACCACACAAAGACCTTCTCCGGCCCGCAACTAAATCACCCGATAAGATTTGTGCCTGCAATAAAAATGAATCTAAGATTTCGCCACTCGGGCTGTCGTGATGTTTGAGATAATCAGATGGAGGAGAGCGCGGTCTGCATAGATCGAGCGAGCGGAGGCTGTGTAAACAAATACGGACGAGGGTAGGCTAGATAAGAAAAGTGCTCTTCGAGCGCTCGGCGTTCAAATCGCGAGGTGGCTTAAATAACAAAACCAATATGTTTCTAAATAAATCTTGCTTCTTTAAAAAAGACGTGAAGGAAATGTTTAATATATTTGGTACTTTGTATTTTTAAATCGGATCATTTACAGAGCGTGATGGCGCACATAATGGAAGGTACTGCAGCCGTAGACTGGGATATAGAAATTATTATGAATCAAATTATCTATATATGATGGTATAGTTTTTTTTTGTATATCAGTATCAAATTCCAAAATTAAATTCTACTAATAATTGTTTGTGCCCAGCTTGTGTTCTAAAAGCGATAACGGAAAATCATTTCGACGTTAACTGCCACCTATGTACTAAAAATTCTTACCTTTCAGTGGGTTGTGGAAAATGTCGCTCTGTTAAATCTGCTCTCAAAACAACTGTTTGTAATATCCCTTAAAAAATTCTCTCTGTTAAAGAAATCTCTGTTTCGATTTTTTTTTTGAGAACATAATTATATTCTTCTGTAATATAGTACATGATCAGTTTCTCTAAAAAACGGCCGTGTAAATGCTTAAATATTCATTTTTAAACTACACAAATAACAGTGTGCAGCACACCTTGTATTTTAGTAAACTAACTAGTTTTTGAGGTACAAAATATTAATATAAAAGCAATAAAATAATTAATGTATATGAAGAATAAACCGCCCATACGCTGTGGGTTTGATTCCTAATCGAAGCGCAGCAGGCTTCCGTATTTTAGTACCATATTTTTACTCGATTTACTTCAAACTATTATGTAATATTATGTAAACTTTCCGTTATATCGTAAATGAAATCAGGGCAAGTCTATTAGCAGCCTTAATGATAAATCTTCTATAGACCTCAAGACTCGTCAGACCAGTAACTAAGGCTCTTGTTACATTAGATAATATTTTTAATATACACTTATAATTGTTATTAATACCCCCTTATATAACGGCGAAGGGAAACATTTGAAGAAACCTACGCCTTAGAGTTCATGAAAATGTTATCTTAGAAGTGTGAACTCGAAAATCTTCATTTGGCCGATGATGCAGGGGACATGTTGATGATGAATACAGTATGACAGATTGTGGACATCATTAGCTTCATATTTAATAGCCAACGTCATATAAACTCCTACCGTATCTTCGTCCGTCGCCCGACTAGCCGCTATTCGATCAATGTCAACCTGAAAAAACATTACTGCTTCTGCCCAGTGTGAACACAGCCTATGTCTTTTTTTTTTTTGCTCAGCATTGCAACATTTTTAATTGATTGAAGACCGTATGTATGTGTGATCGTATCTAGACAATTTCACAGCAAGATCGAAAGATCCATAGATTAAGCTGTTGACTTTTAAATAAAGGATTATAGATACCGAGATAATACTTTGAACGTTGAAAAAAGCTGAACTTGATCATTGCTCGATCGTCTGCGTGTTTCGATTTCTTCTTCACATTGTGAATTATAATTCTTTAGATTTCAGGTTTTTTTTAATCACTTTGCAGATTCAAGTCAGATAGTAAATTCCAATCAACAGTCAGATTGCTGATTCTAACAAGTAAAATACTACCCGAAAACCAAAATTTTTTACGTATTTCATTTTATCATTGTTTGTTTAATTCGTATTTAAAGTAATATTTTTAATGCATGCAGAACAAAAGTCACAATGCAATAATGATATATGAAATCCTGAATATTTACTAATTAGGCTTATTACATTTTTACAGTCAGACTTTAATTCTGATGACGAACTACCGTCATGTTTTAAAATTAGAATATACGATGACCCATAAAAAGCGTCTACTTAAAATTTCGGGCCATTATAATTCTGCATACACAAATGTATCGAATTCTTTAAAAAAACAATAGGTATCTTACTACAAAGCGTGAGTACTAGGGTAACATGAGTTTACAACACTGGCATCCGGTGAATGTATCGACATCGCGTCGTGGGCAGCGAGCGGGAAGTAAATTTGATGAAATATGTAGACAGACGGTGTTACCATTCTCAATAAATAATAATAGGAAGCCGCTTACAATTTATTATTGGTTCAGATTGAATCGCTGTTGCGAACTCACAAACAAGTTGTGCGATAAATAAATTGTTATTTCGCCTGCCATTGATTTGTTTAATCCATAACCCGGCCAGGTTTTACAACGAAACTGACAATGGCTTGCACCAGAAACACTAAGTTGGAATAACTATCATTCATTCATAAAGCGTTATTTAGATAATGCTAAAAAGGGGATTATTGTCAAGAGTGATGAAGCCTGGAGAATTTGAATGAATATTTTACTTATCTTATACATTAATTCAATCTAAGCAACACTTTGAACTGTAGTTGACGAACAATTAACCCAATTTTGCTGACGAAAGATCATTAACACACTGTTACGCCAAAACTGGCTGAAACAATTAAAAAACTCCATTTATCTTAGTTGCTCCATATATGTCTCGGTAGAATTTAACTCAAAACTAACACAGAAGTAGTTCAAAATGAAATATTTAAATGATGTTTGTTCATTTTAATTATAAACATTAATTTGAATACACTAGTTTTATGATAGAGAATTAAATTTAAAACGCAGACCTTACAGAATTTCTTAACAAAGTTCTTGAAAAAGTATTTCCTTGGAATCGTGTGTATTATAATTTGCATCCAAATTCTCAGAATACCCGCAGATATATTTAGAACCAATTAATGTGATGACTATTCTATGATTCTTTTTTCATTTCTTGACCTCGATGCAAGCATTTTACTGATTCTGCGCCAATTTCGTTACGAAATATGCCGTATTATCCTATTGCTGTCCGGAGGTTACGTGATCTGTCATAACCTTAGGATCAACAAATCAAAGAGCAATTACATAACCGAAGTGCTCTCAAAATCAACTTCACATTGTTTACGGCTGACCAACCGGTAGTATGGCTATTTAATCTCTGACACAATGTTTTCTAAACACGTCTAACAAAAGATAACAAGTTTTATGGTTATATGTGAAAGCGAGCATATAGAATTACTTCGCTACAACTTGTTAGGAGTTAATATTTTTTGCGAAATATTAGCCTCATGCAATCAATGAGAAGTTTTATCGATTTTCTTAGTACACATACATTTGACTTGTGTAATATAATAATGGGAGAAATATTTTGCTTTTACCATCGATACAATACAATCAATACTAATATTTCTTTAAGAAACCCAACAAACAGTGATTAATTATGTGTTTGTTGTACGAACAGATGAAATAACATAGTAATGGTGTGCTTAGAATGATACAATTGTAAAACATTGCAGCATCGTCACAAAACAATTGGAGTTGGTCGATTCAGTAATAGATACGAAATTACGTAAGATCGCAGACGGCTTACAAGTTGAACCGTTGTTTCAAATACAATAGTTAGGTGCAATCATCGCTAACAAATGCTCTCTGACCCGTCCCTTCATTTGTCAAATGAATGGAACGAGCTCATCTAGTTTGTTTGTACTGAAAAGATCTGTTACCATTTTAACGATCGGTGTAAATAGGTTTTATGGCAAGCGTTTCAACTTTATTGTACATTTCATTATTAAATGTCTCGTGAGTGTTTATACACATGATTACATGTATATGGACCGGCTTGACTCAAGTGCGTTTATTGTCGTAACAAAACGTAATTTCACGCCTGTAATCCCCGAAGGGGTAGGCAGAGGAGTGTAGTACACTCTTACGTTTCACCAGTTACGTTTAAGTCCCATGGAAAAGGTGGTGAGCCTATTGCCATACAGCGGGCACTGATCCAGACTCCGAGTCACTACTATTCTAAATTAGAAAAATTCAATAGTACCGCTCACATTCACTCGACCAACGCGTTTATTGTCTATGTTAGAAAACAATTCGCAAATTCATACAAATGGGTAAACTTTAAATTCTGCGTGTAATATTTACATAACCGTATGTGTTGCACTGGTTTGTGTTTCAAAAACTTACATATCATATACTCGGATTTTCACACGATGCTGTAATACAAACATTATTTTAGTAACATGCATTTCATAGACAATTTGCGTCAATTAAAGTACTGTTATGTTTTAAAAAGCACTTCCTAGTTCATATCATACTAACGTTTTATGAGTGTCGAAAATTGAGACTGGTTAAACCCTCTTCATTATCAAACGTGTGAAATGCTGTAATATGTAGCGGGTACTCAAACAGACTGAGCCATTTCACTTGAACGCTCTGGGCGACTCAGAACCATAGATAATAAGTTGAAATCGAGCGTAATTCATGCGGCAGTGTTTAAATTCACGTTTGCACATTAAAGCACGCGAGCCATAACGAGCCGATGGCGTTGCGATGGGTTCTCACGCAAACAGACATGTGCTCTGCGGTAATGTGCGCTAAAGTTTTTGATATCAAAAACATGTTTAATAATAAATTCCTGTTGTTGAGTTCAACATTGGCTTCGTTTATGTTCTAATCAATATTACTCTGTGGATATTATTATTACTAAATCATCGCGCCAGGTCTCTCACGGGGTAGGTGTGTGTCTTTCTGTATGCTCTCCAGCATCGAGTGCCAAATATCTCCGTCCTTTTAGTCCTAATGTGCTTTGACCACATTACCAGTTCTCTTCATAAACGCACGCCGGTTTCGAAGACCTCTGACTCCCCCATCAGTCAATATTTAATCTGTTTGGTTAAAATCGTTAATGTTTTTAAAAATATGATATAAAGTGCATTCTGTCAAGTTATTTATTCGAAACCAAACCATAAGGTCAAAGCCCTCAACTTACTTGACACTATGGGGTATTCTGTTTTGTGTCTGAAAGTGCTAATAATAATCAGTAAACATTTACATATATTTTGAAACAGTTTATAAACTACTTTAAACTTCATTGTAGTAGGGTGACGCACTATGTTGCATACCTCCCCAAATTGCGGATCCCGCCCCATACCCGGTAGTTGAAAAAACACATAATTTTAAGGTTATTTTTCTCCAACATTGAGAATTTCACGGTCACCTTTTCATGCAACGCTCCGCAGTCCGCAGATTACTCGGCAATTAATGCAGCGGTACGAAGTATTTGATTTTTTTTTCACACAGCCACAATAGCTTGTAGGACGTTTGATAACAAACGCAATCTAATTGACGGTTTTATATTCGCTAATAGCTCCGACAGACTTGTTATTCTGTCCACGGAGCTAACAATGCGCAGGAACAGATAGTCAACGATATACGGGCCTGCGGTCCGTTGGTACGCAGACCGAATGATAACTGTACGGCAAAGCGTAACATGGGATATCATACATTTTTCCCATACACCATGAGAGTTCGTTAAATCGCCGCATTATGTTCTATAGCACTATAACGGCGAGCCTTCCGGCAGCTTGTTTGTGTCCACTTATCAATTTCTCACAAATCGACAGTCACGATTTCACATGGATAGAATCTAAGTAAACTTGTAATATCACTCAGATTTGGTCTAGAAAAATGGATTGTCGTGCTCGGGAAACGGTTCCGTGCGTCCGTTGGGCCATTCTGGGTACAAGCTATATAAATCGCTGGCGCGCTCGCAAATATGCTCACAGATATGTACAGGGCCGATACAGCTCTACAACTAAATAAGTTACAATTGAATGCCTTATTTACATGCAAGAGAACAAAACTATCCGCTGCTCCCATAAATTGATACACTTATCAGTGCGTGCGAAATGTAACGGAACTAATTGACGACAATGGTGTAATGATAGTTCTGTACGGCAAAGGGCACCGTTGGCGCGACGTCCATTTGTTAAAGCGTAAACTTGTGTGTATTTTCAAAGCATTTAACCATGCGAAATGGGCATTTAGCTGTGGAATCGAAGCTAAAAACTGGTCTAATGTGGGGTGAATCTCACAAATAATAAATCTTTATTTATGGCGCCGGGTCGATATCGCGACGTCCCTGCGCAAAACTTAACAGACCGTCATTACTTAAGTATTTATTGCGTGAGGTTGTTCCGTAAACGCTGGCTGCGGAACATCATCGCGTCGTTTATGTTAATTTATTCGCATTTCGTCGAGATGCCTATAAAATGGCATTATGCATTATAATGTCTTATTTTTTTGTATTTTTATGTGGAGACACTGCGCCGTGGACGTGATAAATATCTTTCTTTTGCGCACATTGTGGCCGTATATTGAACTTTATTATTATGAGCGCTTCGATAGAGTTATCTGTTTGAGCTTCAATAATGACAATAAGACACGGACTATTTATAACATATTTTACGGTTTCGAAATTCAGATAAATGATCCAGTCATCGTGTCCAAAATAAACTAGGTATCCATTTTATTCCCACACGGTGACATGACGCGTGCCCAAATAGCGTTATTATGTAAAAATATATTAAGCACGTATCTTTAAGCGGTAACATGAATACGAATTACTACAAAGAATATAAAATGGACCAAAACATCTCAATGTCCAGAGTAAAGGGAATCTTCTCCGGTCTTGATTTTAATCTATAACGGTCGCGAGTATGATAAATATGTCTGTTATGACGAAATAAGGATCCTCTTACTTTATTACTGAAATATGTGAATATATCCTTAGATAGATAATCTGTCAACAGTTAGAGTATAAACAATGACTTTAGATCAGCTGACGTCTCGTGTAAAGTTTTGTAAACGCGCTAATGCGCTGTTTCAAATACTTCCTTAAAATATAAATAACATTTAAATTTTAGTCAAAAATGTGTTCGTTTCTTCTTGACTTATCCGTAATAGCTTTTTGAAATAACATTATCATGATTGAATGGGATCTCTCCGATCCTAACCGCGGAAATTAATTATTCATAAGCTGTATAATAATTTTTACCTTTCCCTTAGTAATCCAATATTTAAAACGTGTTTTACGTTGTCGAAGCAAGCAAAAAAGCATGTACTTAAAATAATTTTAAAACAGCAAATTATTATAATACTTTAACAGCCCATTGTTGGGCACGAGTCTTCCCACAACTAGGTATAGTTGAGACATGGGCAAAACATGCCACGATTTTGCAACACCGATTGACCGAGATGAGCCAACCTAATCTAACCCGTCTGATTAACACACTTCGAACAGTCTTAAGCGCCCATGTACAAGGTTTGACAACTGTTATCTCAAGTAACGCTAATGTCATTTTGACAGCAACTGTCTTCCGTCCGCGGTTCAGCTACCACATTGAATAGCACAGAATAATACAATTGATGTACTCGCAGATACAGTAAGTAATTTATTACGATTTTGACAGGGGAATACGCCTAAGTCCAATGAAACCGACGGAAGTTATATATATTAACCCAATATTTCCACGAAAAGACTAATTGTGTGAAGTCATTATGGCTGTTAATGATAGTCAAATAAAAAAACATGACTACTGAATCGAATCTTGTAATCTTGCGAAATAAATTACGCAGCGACTAGATAGTATTTTTAAGAAATTACTTACAGTTAGCTTCCATGAATAAGCGCAAGAAAAGTAATGCAGGTGGGACTTAAAGCCGGCTAGTTATTACCCAAAGATAATGTTAACAGGCCGCATTAGTCAAAAACGAATCTCTTCCATCTCGGAACCAGTCGCTGTGGGTAATTCAGCATACAAGAAGTAATTTAACGGCCAGCTTATCTACGACACTAAGGATTTAAACGATTTCCTCGAAGACCTTCTTGAAAATATTACGCAAGTGTTAAATGGTTATGATTCGCGGTGAATTGTGGAATTTGTCAACACATTAAAGCATTTAAAATTATTTATGTATCTTAAATACAAAATATGATTATATTTAGGGTTTATATTTATTTATAAACGCTTCGTGGTAATATTTTATACGTCATATGTTTTGTCCCTTTCTATCGCATCTGGAATGCGCTAAGACGAAATAAGAGGACATGTAACCTCTAAAACGCTACTGAGCGTTTATACCACATTTTATATTATTTTCTTACTTTGTAATTTACTTATTTTACTGCATTTCGGGTAATTTTTATTCACGTTGACAAAACAATCTTACCATAAATTATTTATAGTTGTAAATCTTGATAAAGTAAGACTATTATACATGCATCAACAAATCACATGAAATTCTGGGTTACTTTCAAATTAATAGATTAATTCGCGAGATAAACTCTTAGTACCG
>DWJK01002725.1:0-14145 GCA_018248815.1 Croniades pieria auraria
TATATATATATATATATAATTGTACAATGACACTTAATGATATAGAGATGTTTCCTTCGAATGAAAATGTATTTACGGTTTTGATAATTAATAGCTAAGTACAAGGAATAACAAAAACTACGGTAGTTATAGGAGAAATATCAAAACACACAAAAATCATTTATTTGCACAAATGTAGGTAGTTGGAGTTTCGCAGACACTATTCCGCGACAATTTATAAAACACCAGGACGACACTCAACAGTTAAATATTAGACTTAAATAGGATTTAGTGTAATACTGGAATTTGCCTGAAATTATTTATTTACATGTGATATATAAAAATTAAAATTATGATATAAGTAAGTACATGACATTTGGTTTTTAATTGGTATTTGGATATATTGAAACAGGCATAGTTTATAATCGTATTACGTTTGTGAATCAAGTTCCTCTCAAAAGGAAATTCCCTAATTTTCTATTTTTCACTTCTGTAGCCCCGTTACTTGCTTCTAGGTTGTGATTAGGGGCGAGGAGTTCATGTCTGGTTAATTCTAATCATGGTGGTTCTATTGATAAGTTTCCAATCCAGTTTATCATCGGTCAGTTATGTCCATGGACTAGCCATTTCATATTAAATGAAAAATGAAATCCTGGCAACAATACGTCTTTATTAATAATTTGGATTTTTCGCCAATTTTCGTTTACCAAATATTTGTTATGAATACAATAATTTAATACTGGCAATTATTTTAACGTCTCGTATTGTGAACACAGTTTTTGATCACACAATGTGAGCACTGTTCGCCTTCAAACGATTACCTCGATCGGGACGCGTGCTTACAATATCTCGAGTATCGTTAATTTGGGAAACAAAGCGATTGTTTAAGTTTTAATACGTTTATTAAGCGTTTCGCGTGTTTCTCTGTTGCCATAAGGCGTAGGTCACGCGTTCATTGTGGCCGTGGCTTCACAAAGCGCACTTTAGTGCCTCCTACACCTTGCAATTTGTTCAATAACTCAGACACAAAGGAAAGTAAGATGTAGAGCGTAAAACTATATTGTGGAGCTGTAAATATCAACTTCAATTACGTAGTTGCGGCGTTGTTACCTTGTTGTAGTTCGACGTATGCACGTTGCTAGGTTTGTTGTTTAGTTTGTTCTCGTTCATAGTTTAAAATTTGTATTGTGATGGATAAATCATTCATCGGTTAACGAATGAAAATGATTCATGGGTAATGAATAGTTCACTTTCAATCGTTCATGACGAATGGAGAAGAATTATATCTCGTCTGTAACTATAGAGATTTTTGGCATTTCTTGCTCTTTGTCTAGCCCGAAGGGATCTAATAGGATGGTATAATAATAGTAATGATAATTATTATACATAAATCTATTTTTTTTTTAATAATTCGTCTTTACACCACGATTTTTTTTGTGTTTCATATATTATATGAGGCGCTGTGTCCTGCGATTCTCAACACGCCTAATCATGTCTAGTGTGGTGATTAAGAAAAAAGCTCCTCAGGGCAGGTTTATCTCTAACAGTGGATTGATTTTGGTTATTGATAATGTTTAAATAGTATGTAGTTATTATAGTATGTTATAATAGAATAGTGCTTATCTATGAAAAAAAAAACCATGATAATTTGACAGTTGGTCAAATGTCATAAATTATCCGTTTATCGAGCTATTTTAATGTATGTACAGACAGCTTCTGATCAGTCGATCAGAGTGTTAATTTAACAGCAAGCATTGATCAGCATTGTACTGTTTCGTACCGTTAAATACTTCCTTCAACTATTGTCTATGGTTGTCCTCGTTCGATGTAATTTTTTTAAACTTATAAATGCAGTTTGGATAATATAAAATAGACACGTCCTCCATATACCATTATAAGTATGTATCTATACAATAATTGCTGAATGTAACTGAACATTTATCTCATACCTATGCATTATAAAGAAGTTTAAAGGACTCTGCTGTGAAAATGATGAAATATCTATCCATAATTTGCAGTAACGAGACAATTTTTAGTTTATAAAGCTGTAATGGATTATTGTTAGGATTTAATGCCGTCACGTAGGGCGCGGGTCGCACGCCGATCGCCCATTTATTAGTCGCATCGCGCCACGCTAGGGGGCGCACTTGTTTATGAGCTACACGTTTGATTTATTTAATTTATCACTTCTCTATTAATAAACCGCACCTTACATTTGTAAGTCGTAAATATACGGACATATTTGCAATTGCTTACTTACGAGCGCTTTATCATCGAAAAGGAACGTAGAGACGCCATTACCGCACCCCGAGCGCCGTAACTTCGTAATCTCGAAAGTTTAAATGTTTTAAATGCACGTGCCCTATTAGATTCGCCTTCAACCTTTTAAAGTAGGCTCTGGGTGCGTTTGGAAGAAAGGAAAAAAAACAAATGCTTTTTATTTTTCAACTGGCAACCCAAACGATTAGCCAAGTGAGCCATCGAGCTGGCATTCGAGTGTTTGGATATTTATTTCGTCTAGACACGTTATCAGTTGGATGCTTTCGATACGTTTATCGGGGTGGAATGTTTTATACACTCGAAATAGGCATATTACTATTTAAAAGTGTAAACCGTATGTTTGTTTGTGTGATTTTATCTGTGGATTTAGTTCAGATCGAATGTCATAGACAAATTACATTTTATGTGGATACTATGAATCAGATTCATGCTAGCGATAGACATGATACATGTTAGATATAGTTTGCATTTTCAAATTTGGAATGTTCTATTTGAAATCATTCTAAATTTTTTTTAAATTCGATTGCAATTAAAACATATTTATGATTTTTTTATACCTCTTACGTCACTTCAAGTGAGTCGAATTTTCAAATATAAGTTAATGTACAGCGGGCACGTAATATTACTATCGCTTGTAAACTAATGTCGTCGTAGGTACAACAATCCATTACGTGCGAACAATTATCAGCTGAATTGCACGGTGATAAGGACGGTAATAGTGTACGTGTTCGAGATGTTGTAATAGAGAGTTTCCTACTTCAGTACGAACACAATAGGTCGAACAAACAAATTAGTTAAACATTAAAAATCGTTTGAGACTTCCGATGCTAATTGGGGTGTGTTCGTGTTGTTATATGTTATGTATATTTTTTGGATTTAGATGCGGTCATTACCGTTAAATAGGCGATTTGTCGTCGCAATTAGTCTTAAATGGCCCGTTCATAAATCGCCACGATTATTTTGTATCGCTGTAAAGCGTTTACGTAAATAAATGTAGCTTTTAAAAAACTAGTTTCGAATGGTTTCGATATTACCTCGTATTAGTTCTGTTTTAATTACTGGACAATTGTATTTAGGTCAACATAGTTATATATGACCATTGCTGTTATTAATAGATACATACGCGTGAAGTTGCGTTTCGCTTTAGTTAAGATATAGTGGTTCTATACACATTTATGCAGTTATGTATTTATGTAATAGACATACGTGAACGTGTGTTAATAAAAATATTTACTACACTCCTCTGCCTACCCCTTCGGGGATAACAGGCGTGATGTTACTTTTTTTTTAGAAATGTGTATTAAATGTATCGCTTTTCACAATATGACTAACTTTTTAAAGTTTGATTTCATACCACGGAATTTCATATAATTCTCGTGTTGAATTGGAAACCATTACAAATAAAATATTTCTACGTATATGTTAGGAGCATTAAATATGATAAAAATATGACAATAAACATATTTTTTTAATGTAAAGTTTAATACATTTGGTTTATCATAGGTTTGCTGTTGCACAGATAAATATGAAATGTCACGATATTGTTAAGCTAAACTATGAAACTTATTTCGATATTTTGACCTGCAGGTAGTCGGTAACCAGTTATTTGTATGTTCGAATTTTAAAAATATGTACAGAGGAAGATATTCATAGATAAAAGAAAAAGTCCATTGACTATTTTTTTAAACCTTAATGCTAAAAAATATGTAGCTCTACATATGTACATACAATGTCAATAAATTTATTGACAGTATTTCTTCTTTTCATGTGTTCGTTTCATTGTAAGTTTGTACAGAAAAACTGTTTATAAGTGCTACGTACGAAGTTCCTGCTTATTGTCGGTACAATAATAATCATTATCTCTCGTTATGGATGTTCATATCCAGAAGTTTCTACCAGAAAAATTGTACCTAAGTTAATTTTACTACTTTTATAGATTTCACTCACATTCCTATATGAACATTGTATAATACCTATACCTAGATTTTTAGCATCTGCTTTGAGTATTGCCTTAAGATACTTATATTGGACTTTTTTTATTTCTAGACGCTTTACTTTCTAATAATTAAAAAAGTATTGCTATGTATGTATGTGTTTTTGCAATTTTATTCCCAATTATTACTTAGTAATTATTATTTGTGTCAGCATATTAGTAGTACTTACTCAACCGTCACTACATTTCTCCTAAAAACCTGATCATTTTAGATGCCCATGTACTCATTGCTACTCTATTAAAAAAAAATTAATTTTTGCCAAGCTACGTAAAAAAGAAAAAAGGTATGATTTTTATTGTAAGATCACGCCTAAAATTCCCGAAGTGTAGGCAGAAGACTGTTATGTTTGACGTTGTTTAAAAGGAAAAAAAATTGTAATGGTTTTCAAAAAGAAAAAAATTAACGCTATCAAGAGGCAAAAGTAATTGCGATTCCGAGTAATATTCGATATTGGATTACAGTCCGATCCGGTGCATACAGTATAAATAGAGTTGCATGGTGTCTGCGTGACGCGCCGGGTCACCCGAGACGCTAATGTGCGCTGAGTCGATACACATGGCGCGATCGAATTAGAGTGGCCATTTTGAAAATCATATACAGTTGCCATCACGAAAAAGATGGTACAGTACGTTTTGTACAATCAAATTACAGCTTTGTAGAATTGTGTTAAGATTCATTTTAGCATTTGTTTAATTTAAAATTTAACGGTCTGATACTGCTTGATCGGGGGTCTAAAAGCACTATTCCGGTAGTACATTCATTTTGTCTGCCTCGTTGTTCGAGTGGTTGCAAGCGCGACTGCCGATCGGGAGGTCCTGGGATCAAATCCGAGACGGGTACAATGGGATTTTTCGAATTTAAAATATCCAGTTGTGACTCGGAGTCTGGAATTTGTGCCAGGTGTATGAAATTAGGGTCACCACCTATTCCATGGGACGTAAACGTAACTGGTGAAACGTGGGAGTGTACTACATTCCTCTACCTACCCTTCGGGGACAACAAGCGTGATATTATGTTTGTTACATTAATAGCTAAATGATCAATCTGATGGTGATATGACCATAGCTAGTCTTGAACTGGTTACATTATCGAAACCATCTGCATCGTCGTGGAATCGATGTAAATACGGAAGCCCGAATTTGTGACAATACAACTATAATAGAAAGTATTTTTTTAATTTTTTAGCTTTTAAACCTTCATTCTATAACTATAAAAAAGCTAATATTACGCGAAGTTATAGTAACTATGGACAAGGGACTATTTAACTGCGCTACTGCATGGTTCTACAGCTGTAGACGGGTCTCTCCCACTACCGCGTGAGGCTTAAAGCGTACTCCATTAGACTTTTTCTGTGCCAACTAGCGTAGATACGAATTCTTGCCCAACACGTCTGCTGGAATTTTAAACGGCCCGCACGACCGCCGTCGAGGTTTAACAAATTACCTAAATGATGTTCCTTATCTGTAGATGAGCATATCAGGGTATGTTCTGAAGATTGCTGATGAAGAGTTTATTAATTAAATTGAGTGAACATTATTATTGCATGTTGTCACACGTTGCAGCGTGTTGGACCCCGCGCGCGACGCAAATAGCCAGTCAGCTGGGGTGCGCTTTCTGTTGTGGTTTAGTGATGCGGTTTGATTCATTCGAACTGTCACCGTGCGGTGTCACTGTCAAAATAACATTTAAAGGCACATCTTCGTATCTTTGATTACTAAAAGGTGACATGACTTACTGTTGGTATAAAACGGTAGCGCAATTTTTCGTCGTCTAAAAATGGGGTAAAGTCATTGAGTTGTGCGTATATTGTAAAGGCATAATGAGATCTGATTAATTTATGACGTGTACAAATCACCAAAAAATGCAACTTGTTAAAAATTTAAAGGAGGAGGCATGTTGTCTATAATTCCAATTATCTCATTTTCGTCACGTTGTCTTTGTTAATTAATGATAATTGTGCAGCTATTTTTGTTAAGATATTTATAATATTTAGCTAGACATAAATATAAAGTGATCACGAGCCTCCGTAAAAACTAAGTTCCAGTTTCACGTTACCACCACGCGCAAGAGCCGATTATCAGGGTGGCAGCGTCCAGAGGGTGGAGGGAGGGCGCCCGAAATAGCCGGCACGGGACCGGGGAGCATCTGCCCGGTATAAATAGCACCCTCAATGTAGTATCAAGGACGTCAATGTTTATGTCACGTAATTGCTCCTTTACTCATTGTCGGTTTGTTTGAATGTACTGGAAATTTGGCAACGAATGTTGATATTAGCGAGCGACTCAATCGCAGTCATGCGAGATATGGGAAAAACATAGCAACTCAGTCATAGTCGTGAAATATATGGGAAAAATATTGCAACTAATTATTCGTCTTAGTTAAGAGAGATATGGGATGAATATGTTAACTTAGTTATAGTCGTGAGATATATCGGAAAAGTATAGAATTCAGCCTTGTGGGAGTAATGGTGGTAAAAATGCATTTTTCTAATTCCTAGTTTGTGTAGCAAACTTACATAGCTAAAACAATAATTATAATACATATATATACTCGTATGTACTTCATTGGCGATGACGTGTACATCTAGCACACATTCTCTTCATCACCCAGGATTGGGGGAGAATGCCACTAGGCATTATGTATTACACCTATATACCCATTGGAGCGGATAGATAATATATAAAATTAGGGATGTCATCTTGCAAAGCAAAGAAAACATTGCACTTTAATTGACTTCAATTTACATGTGATTGACTTAAATTTATATGTGATTGACTTAAATTTACATGTGATTGACTTCAATTTATATGTGATTTACTGCACATGCAATTATAAACAAGTGTTCTGTTATATAATACCCGTTACAATTAATTAGCCGAAATTCATCAGATTTTGAAAGGGAAATGAGATGGTCGATATATTTGAATTACAACTTCCTTTGCATGAAACCCTAAATCGAAAGCCACATTTGGTTGGCAGTTTTTGCTCCGAACATTCCTATAAAATGTTTATCACCGTCGCCCGTTGCGTGCACATGTGGCAAGCCTCTTCAGAGATTATTCTAAAATTTCCAGATTGCCACCCCCGGCAAAAAACAAATAAATCCAAGGCCTCGCACAAAAAATGACCCGAATACTCGAGTAGATTGCATTCTCCTCTAAATCCAGATTTACAGTTATCGCAGTTACAAATCGCGTTTGAAAAATTACCGCGCTTTATGTGCTCTATGGTCGTCGAGATATGTCGGTTAGTTGGCTTGTCTGTGGTTGATGTGGATCAGATTTTATTAAATATGTCGTTGAATTATGAAAGAGAAAGTTGATCATAAAGTTCTGAATTGTAGTTATTGGACAAAAATGTAAGCTGTGTAAGTAGTAATTATTCATTAAGCAACGGAATTACTTGTGAAAATTCGTAAATGTAATTCAAAATACATTTTTATACGAATTATTTCACACTAACTACTAAAATAATCGTAACGAAACCCTAATAATTGTAACGAAATCCTAAAATGAACTTATCCTTGTATAATACACACGGATAACAAGGATGTGCATCCCTAACAGAGTGGTGTACAGCGAATATGTTTATGTTATTCATTTGCATGTGGCGGGGGTGGCGCTGCCGGCGGCCCGCGGGTTATCATTTCCTGTTCTCATTTTAAATTTACAACATATTCTTTTTTGTTCTTGCGTGCCAGGAAGGCGCACTTTTATTATTACGACATCGACTAAATATTGTTTTTATCTAAGGGGTTGGCTTAAAAAAAAATTACGTTGATAATCTTAATGCCTGTATTTAATTACATAGATATAAAGTCGATCAATCACAGAATTGAACACACTTAAATTCATTTATAAATATGCAATGCGACCGAAATCTGTAATAATAAATAAATATGGTCATCTGATCGCAAAGGTAGTCTTGCCTTTGGTAATTACGCGGATGATAGACTACTATTCACTCATATAGATACATGCTTTGTAAACACTCTCAATACCTCCTGGATGGGATCCAAACCAACAAGCCCACAGCTAAGTTAGATTCACTAACCACTGGACCAACGGGCAAATCTACTATAAATATCGTAGACATATAATAGTCCATATGTAGAACATTTTGTCTGACCTGGTAATTTCTTGGTAGGCGCGACACTAGAAAAATCGACTGCGCGATAGTGCAAAACCTGGAAACAGCAAAGCAAAAAACTATGTTATTTTGTTTCCGCGCGCACAATATGGGGCGCTCCGCTCGATAAAGTATCGAACAACAATTTCACTGTTTATATGCGTAATTGTTTATTAGGTCGGAATAGGGCTGTCACGTAAACAAGAGGGGCGGGAAGTGATAAGAACTGATTTTGTCATTGGATTTTGGAATATAAATTAATATTTATAAGATACTATATTGGAGATATCTATGTTGGAGCGGAGAGATAATACATCCACCGTCAGTATGTCGGGATACAGGATGTCATAAGAGCACAATCTGACAGCTAAATGCACTGGCCGACTCCGGGCAGCAGTGTAGGCAGTGCAGAAAGCTGTGCTATGCGATGGAACTTGAGAACGCATCATGACCAGCGTGCAATCCAAAAAATACCATTAATCATAAATCACCTATCATTGTGCAGAATATAAATGATTAATAATCAAAAATCAAAAAATTACATTACAAAAGTCAAGTTTAGTCAAGTCTTTTGGACAAATTTTATGCAGAGAGTGCTGAAGGTAGAGGACACGTCTGGTCTGAAAGGCTAGACGTATTTCTAGCAGTTATGTTATGTAATGTAATAATAACGATGTAATAATTGTTTAATAATAATTAGGTGAAACACTTCCTAGTCCTTACATAACATTAAGGAGAGAAGTGAGCAGGTTTGTACGTTTGCAGGATGTCTTCCATCACCGTTGCAGCAGGCGATATCTAGTTTTAAAATGTTTATTTTTGTAAAGAAAGGTACGCATCAGGATTTAAACCCAGGACCTTCTGAGTGGGAGATTAAAATGTAATCTACTACACTATAACAGCTTTTTAATAATAGTTACTCTTTTTGTAGTAGCATGAGGTATTTATAATATTATGGTGAGTGAATTTAAGGATGATACAAGCACTGTACTGATTAATTTATTGTAGTTGAAATTTAAAATGTCTGTTAAATTTTTGACAACCCTATGTTAGGCAGCGGCGGTGGCTTTGTCGGCGGCGACAACATGGCTTTATTGCCGCCATTCGATCCACCTATGTGCGCACGTCTTAACACGAAGAATGAAACACTTGACCTAGCTCCTTCGATTGATGGTTTTTTTCTTCTACACGTCTCCAAACTGAATGCCGATAGAGACGTTTATGGAGAAATATTCCAAACACTCAAACGAATCAAATTGGTTGCAAAATTCTCTCTGAAAGTTTAAAGAGCATAGCGAGGCAAGGCAAAGGCATAGCTTCTATAAATGACAGGGCGTTTCGTAAAAACCTACTTATTACTACCTCATAATGTATTAAACAAATGTAATAGTCTCATAAAGAAATATCATTGGTTGGATGCTTCCCATTGTTGACCAATCTTCTTAACTGACTCATTTTTATCGTGTTTAATAGACTTGTTAACCTTTCATTCGCATTACTCATTTCTTGACATGTTTTTTCTCGGATATTATCTTATTAACTTTTTTATACTATTTGCTTCTTTTCATCTACATTAGGCATTACTTAATCTTTACTTATGCGTACCATTTTGATTTAAATTTATTCTATTTAGCGCGTTTATATGTTTATTTCCTTAGAATATCACATAAAACGACAATATGGTACACGTACCGTAGCTGATGATCTGGCGAGTCAACAATCGCACGTCAGCACATCTAAACAGTGAACCCTTTGATCAGGATCCCAAGTGTTCGGGGAAAGCAGTTAATGAGTTATACCACAAAGTCCATCACCAGTGGTTCCTCGGTGTTTCTTCCCGAGGAAAATTAAAATTTGTTGAGTTTAAATAGATATTAAAAATAAATTTAACAACTTTCATACTTGTGTATCAAAGCTGTTTTTAAAAGCGGAGTCTTAATGTTCGTAATGAATTTTTAACATTAATATATATTTTAAAATAATTTTAGTAATTAAATATGTCAGTGTTTCCAGTTATCAACATTTTTGTCATACATTTGTAATATTGGTGATTTCGCTTTTTTGAGGTGTATAGTGTCTTCCTTACCATTCCTGGGTCAACAACTTGATGATTAATTTAGTATGTTTTTGGTTTTCAAATTAAGTGTTTGTATATTCTTGTACATAGTTCCGTTTACAACACGCTTAAGATGTAAAAATCTGAAATAAATTAGCGAGTATAATTTCATTGCCATTGATATATTTTGCATACAAAAATGCCGATGAGTAATCGTTATAGGCGGTTGACACGTCCAGCGCTTACATCAGTGGCCGGGCGCTAGACGGCGCGCGACCGCCGCGCGCCAAACGTGTGTTTGATTTGTTTAGACAGCGGCGATCACAAAGCTCGGCCTGCAACGTTTCCTCTTTACGACCTCCCCAACTGTGGAACACTTTGTATCGTTATCCATTGTTTTATCAATTTCAATAATTTATCTCCGCACCGTGAACGGAACGCATCTCTCCACACATAAAATATCGTGTGATTCTCGATTCTCCTAGACGTAAACAGCTCCACGGATCGAGGTTCTTTTCTATTTTGAAACGCTTATACTTACTTCAAATTTAACGCCGATTATTTCTGTTTAGCATGTATAATTATCCTCGGCTACGGATTTCGCCGAGCGGCATTTGCGCAAACCACAAATCTCGTACATACCCAAACCGCGTGTTTGTGTAAACATCGCGGAACCGTTATCCAACGAGATTCGATAACAAAACTCTACAAAAGCATTCCATACCAATGAGTCCTTATCGAACTAATGCGAAGGCTTTTTGTTAGACACATACATAAATATAAAATATGTTGCAATATAGCATACAATCAATCAAATATGATTTGAATGAAACACGGCGATAAACTGAGCGGGCGCCACCTAGCGGGAAGGCGTGGTGCGGTAATGAAGGCAGTCCATTAACTCTTTACTAGCAGTTTATAGGTGTTTTACAGGCCGCTTTAATTATTGTAAAACGTGAATTACACCGAGTATGAGTGATGGTTGGCATACGGAGCCAGGCCGGCGTCCCCGAGGGCTAGGTGGCTGGCTTAATACGCACACACAGTTTTTATTCACCTTGTTGATGCAACACCAGATTGTGAAAAAATTGATTGTTATAATCTGCGCTGTACCCTGACTTAAATTCTAGATTTAATTGCTCGAGACAACTGTGCGGCGGCCATTTTTAAAGCGGTAACCAGTGCAATACTAATAGTAACCTCGTTGATCGTTAGTGAAGAGTTGCGAGTTTGTTTACGTATGTGGCTGTGCCTAAAGCTTGGACGTGTGTTACGTAAACAAATACAAGTAGTACGCGTTCCGGCCCATTCATGTCGACATTTTTTGACGCTAACTGCTCATAACAAATGCCCATAAGTTTCCAACAGTTTCCAGTTCGCCATTGCGTCACACATTCTATTCTTACTCAATATTTTTGTTTCTTTCGTATGTAATAAATATGTTATATTAAAGATAATATTAGATAATCTATTTTTAATAAAAATTAGTAAAAAAATTGCGATTGACTACCTTTGAGTTAGGTTATTTTTACTTAGTTATTTAGTTTGTATTTTTCGATTGTTCAATGCAAGTAAATTTCAAAAAGACGCATTTTACGCATTAACACGACAAATTAACATCCATTGTGTTTCCTACAACATTTGCCCCTCAAGGGTCTAATCATCACAATTGCTAAACTGCAACACGGTCTCATCGCGAACGGTAGCCATTACAGGCACGTGGTTGTTTCACACGGGCCAAGATTTATCGGTGAACATTTTAATTAGCGTCCAATACTCAATTCGATCACCCCAAATAGATCCATAGTGAGTTTTTAATTATAGAGATCGCTCAACGGGGGAATTAAGCTTAAGGGAAGACTATTGGAAGTTCACAACGAACACGAAATTAAAAGCAAATTAGTGCAAGTGGGTTTTTATCGTTTATTAATATATTATTACACTTATTGCGACGTAGTGTTAATAAAATGTTAGTATCGGAAATATTTAACCGAGTTTGAATGGCTATTTCGTTGCTAATCAATTATGTCTGAGCGCAAAAATATTTTTTTAATTCTTCAGATTGACATAGCATTGGCGACTCAGATCAGATGGGCGTGAGTATTAAATTAGAAGCATATAATTACTTATCTGTCAACCTTTGTCATTCTGGAAGGAAACCAGCAATAGAACGATATGGGACGATGATGATGATCATTTGCAAGTCCTAGAAGTACCTCAGTATGTTGTAGTGCCTCACATGTACGTCCGTTATACGTTTATACGTATTTTAAAAAGGCCAGTCGTCCATGTATCCAGTCAGTTGATATGTGACAAGAATGTTAATTACAAAACTCTTTAAGCTCAGATAACCTGAGTGATAAATTCAAAAGCATAACTAAGACATGATGAATTACGGATACCGAAATACCATTACAATATTATTAGATAATGACACAGCTGAAATTAAATTTATTTGTTAGACTGTTAGAATAATTATGTATATAAATAACATTACATAATTATAATAGAAATGCGCAGAATTTAATTATTAAAAATATTTCCCATTATAGTGTTTATTATATTAAAAATGCGGATTTCTTAAATAAAATTCGAAGACTATTATTTTACCATTATTTTTACTTACTAAATTAAAAAGTATTGCTAAGTAAAATAAAAAAAAATAGATAATAATCAACTCATTTATCATACCACTGTTGGAACATGGGTTTCCTGTCATATTGAAAGGGTCAAGGCCATAATCTGCCACGGTGGCCAAGTGCAGGTTAGCAGACTTTACACACCTTAGAATTTTTTTTTTTAAATACTGAACTATGTCAGGTTTTCTCACGATGTAAGTCAAATTAATTGCTTATTATTGTTGGAATTGTTAAAATGAGTAAATGGATTGTACTTCTGCCTGTTTCGAACTTGCACCATTACTGATACACATGGTAATAGTATTACGAGACCCATGCCGATCTTTTGTTTCATAGTTACACTAAGCGGATTCCGAGAATCGAGCCCAATAATGGCCAGTATCTATGCACTTCCTGCGATAATAAAAATAAAGATTCTTTCGCCTATTGTTTGTGCGTTTCGAAAATAATATTTTAATCGTCATTTAAAAGATCCTTTCTGCACAGGGTAACTGCCTGGTTTCTTTCCCTTTGTCCTATTTATTGCCCTTTAGATATTTTATTTGGTTTATTAACGTTTATTGTAATGGTTTGTCGGTGATAGTCTTATTTTTCGGAACATGTCAGTACGTGTTATGTTTAATGAGAATTTATTTGTTGCGTTATAAAAAAAGCTAAATAATTCAGTGTGTCGTATACGTTAAATGTATTTATTGCATCGTTTTTTGTGAATTTGAAATGATATTTGATTCTTGTAATAAATAATATTTGATTTATCGTCATATTTATTAAGTAAACAGCTTTTTTTGTTTATTGTCAATGCGAGCAAACGGTAGACGGGCGGTCTGATGGTAAGTGGTTACTGTTGCCTATGGACATGTGCAATACCAGAGGCGTTGCCAATGCTTTGCCGGCTTTGAAGGAGAACTCTTTTCACGCTTCTCTTGAAGAACCCCATATTATAGCGCCCCGGAAATAACTCAGATGGAAGCTTATTCCATGTCCGCGGTAAGAACGAACGCGCAAAACGGACCGTGGAGGACCGCCACGTATCCAGGTCAAGAAGCTTCTTAGGAGAAAATGAATTTGG
>DWJK01002726.1:0-14145 GCA_018248815.1 Croniades pieria auraria
ATGTAAATATAACGTAACCTGTCAAACGTAGAAGTCTAATATCGTTACTCTCTCTCTTTCTTTGCGGAGCTACAGGCGTGATGTTTTATTTGCAATATGTCTATTTCTGTATTAAGCATTTACTTTATTAATATGATTAACAATGCTATTGGACATTTGTGGTACAAAATCAAGGCATTTAAACTCTAAATATTAATGAAGTTGAAAACGGTAACATGGATTCCTACAAAAACAAGATACCTACTGAATAATTTGAAATGGTAACATCGAAATACTTGTTTAATTTGCTAACAAAACTGCAAAACTATAGTATATAAGTATGGTTAAAAATTTCGAACGTATTGTGTTCTATAGCGAACACCAGCAAATATATCAAACAGATAAAAAAATTATCGTCACAATCAATCCTTTATCTGGAAGTATAAATAAAAACGTAACCATGGATATAACTAACTCACCTGTGCAGCGATAGCGTGACCCGAATTCTTCGTGTACACAAGATAAGAAAGCAAGTAATAATGGCACAGGGAGTACGAAAAACACATCACATGACCGAGAAAATTTCTATTCCACAAACGTGGCAACCTTATTTCTTGCTTTCTTATATCACAAAAGACATTGCAATGAATCAAATGACATCTAATGACTTGTTATTCTACCAAGCTTCGGAACAGAAATTTCCCCTCTGTGATATTCCTTTTTTTACGTAATATTATAATATATATTTCATCGTAAATCTACATTCACATCAAACTTTAACAAAGATGTTAAATACGTCACAACATCAATGGGAAAATAAACAAATAACTCGTAAAAAATATTGATAACTTCTACCTACTAAGGTTCAGTGCACACTACCGCTCAATTGTGCATTCTATAATTACCATTAATAATATATCTATACTTGTTGTTTGCTCTTACACAACTTCTAAGCAATCTTGTTTCTAAAAATATAACAGCTAATAAGTAGCTTTCAGTGGGTTAATGTTAAAAGGTAAAAGTTTAAACTAAATTGTAAACTAGACCATAGTTGACCGGCTGCTAAAAGATGGCATTTCATTTGCTGGAGGGTCAATGAGAGTTTCGACAGATCTTCCTCTTTGCGGTGGAAGTGTAAATGTTTTTATTTCGGTGGGAGGAGCACTTTTCGGAGGCTCTGGCAGACCAGGGTTGTTGTAGGTGTTCCTTGGACTAAGGTCAGAAGTTGGACTTAGAGGTGGTGAATAGATTTCAGAATATGTTGGAGAATAAGCGGACGATATTGGACTGTATTGTCTCTCATATTTAGGAGAGTATGGATCTTCGGATCCATCTTTTGTAGAATATCCAGAATCGCTGGGAAGAGCATGTCGCCCAGTTTGGCGAGGTTTACTGACATATTCTATATCTTTAGCAGGGCGAGTTAGAGTAGAATCACGATTTGATTCAGAGTCAGATGGAGTCGTTAGAGAAAGCAAATCTTCTTCAGAGAGATCCCATAGCTTTTCAGGAAAGTCAACGTCGGGAGCATTTGGTAAAGGCTCATTAGTTCTGTAGCTCTTGTCATAATTACGACGTTTTTTCAATGAAGATTTATCAGACTTTCCGGAATCGCTTTTACTTGAATCTGGATATCCTATACCCGAACTATCCCCTTCCAAGGGGTTGTTAGGTGGAACAGGAGCAGCTCTCATAACAGAAGCTTTCATTGGAGTCTCTTCTGTGGGAGTGCTTGGTAATTTAGGTTTAATATCGGAATCTTGACTACGTAAAGTAGAAGATTTCATCGTATCTGTAATATTTCCCATTGAAGCTGATCTAAGATTAAGACGAGAGGCGGATTTGGATCGCGGTATATCTTCGAACCGGAATCCTTCTTTGCCTTCCGATTTCGGTTTGTACCAGCACCAGAACCAGAGTAGGCAAATAAGGAGTCCTAATGGTAGAATAACTGCCACAATGACACCCCAGGTCAAGAACAGAGCGCGTTGTGAAAACTCCTGGTTACCTGGATATTAAAATGGAGAAGTTAGTTCAATGGCTGTTGAAGCGATGGTTACTTTATTATTGAGATGTATTGATTTTCTATCGAAAAACATGTAATGGACTTGTACTTACGTAGACACTCGGTGTATCCGTAATCTGGAAGATTCCATCTACCGTTGTCTTCACAAACGCGGCGTTTGTCTCCAGTCAGGATGAAGTCTTGGTTGCATTCGAAATTTACCTATTTGACAAATTTTTAGTCATACAAAAGTTTTAAATATGTAGTAAGACAGTGAACAAGTAACTTTAGGATGAGTAATACATAATATGGAATATCCGCTCATGGAATTCAATAAATAGGTTTTTAAAAATTTACTAAGCGAAATAGGTATACATTACTTACTCTGGTTCCGGGTGTGAAGAAGAAGTTACTCTTTCGACCAAATCGTGGAGTTTCCAATACACCGCAGCTGATCACCCGGCGAGCGTTCGTTTCTTTTATATTCGTCTAAAAACAAAAAACAATAAAGTATGCGCCGTCAATTAACGTTCCTATTTGTATGGATTATAACTGTATTCACGGATTTCTAATTATTCCTGGACTTTAAAAATCACTGGTAGATATTCTTCAAGACATTCGCACAGAACTGTGGATTTCTAACATTGCTTGATATTAGGTTTATAATAATCTTTGCGACGATCAGAAATATACTGCGGATTTAACATCAGTCAGTCCCTTTGAATACAAGGCCTTGGATGGAGCTGTAATTACTCGAACAATAGCCTGATGACTAGATATGTCCGAGAAATAGACACACGCGACTGCTGATCACAATGCAGTAGGTTTAAAGTTGACCCTTATTACTGGCAATTTTTACCAAAAGTTAAAAGGTATTTTTTTCCAAAAGTCATACATTTTCAAAATAAAAACCGTTTGATACAGTTGGAAAAATTTTGCACGTATTTCAAACATGTAGTTAACGTTAGAGAATTTCTTTCAATATTACTAATGGTTTTCATTAAAAGTGTTTTTGAGAAATAATTCTACCATGTTTTATTGAGCCAACTATGGTATGACTATGTTTATGTACTAAAGTGTTCTGCGAAGACTCACTACATTATAATAGTCATTATACTCATGAATTGCAAAATTCCCAGGCTTGTTAAATACAAAAGGACGTAAATAGAAAAGGGGTCATGTATTATATATTTTATCATCGCGGGTATGAATAAATGAATCATTGCAGACTAAAAAGTATTCATATGTTCTTCTAGAACACACAAATATGTAATTACTTCTCTATATAAGATATATTTAAATTAACTTACGATAGAAGCCAAGTAATTCTTGGTGAATTCCGC
Source organism: Croniades pieria auraria (assembly GCA_018248815.1). Taxonomy (NCBI): domain Eukaryota; kingdom Metazoa; phylum Arthropoda; class Insecta; order Lepidoptera; family Hesperiidae; genus Croniades; species Croniades pieria. The sequence goes on from DWJK01002726.1 coordinate 3,328, forward strand.
CATATCCCTGTTTAGGGTCATACCGAAGTCATATCGACATTGGTATGAATCCTGACAAATCTCCCACGCTCTCGCAACGTCTTGTGATCTGTTCACTGGCAGGAAGTCAGCTGGCTCTCGTATGAAGTTTGGTATGAATGAGTTATCGTTATAGTATGCTGCCGTTCGTCCATATTCTCTTACAAATAACGCTACACCTATATTTCGTTGTTCTCGGTCGGTAAGTTGCCCTGTTAATAACAATGAATACATTATTGACCTATTTTTGTCTAAAGCTTAATCAATTTTGACATTTAATTTGAATATAATGGCATTCTTGAACACAGTTGTACTCTTCTCATTAAAAAAGTTGATGATTTGTGTCTCCTAAGTAGAACAGCTTGTTGAACTCAAAGTGTATGAGATTTTCTCAAAATATTTTTAAAACAAAAAGAACAATGAAATATTGGAAAGAACTAAAGACAAACATACGTTTAAATATAGAGTTTTTTAGCAATACTTTAATATTTCAAGGAATATAGTTGTAAGTACGTTCTACTTACAATGCTGTGCAAAATCTCTATGTGCGGATTGGAAGTTGTTCAAATCGACCGTTGCCAAGGTCCCGTCAGGTCGGATGAAGTCATCGTTCATGTTCAGCGACCAGTTGCCGAATAAGCCTCGCGTTTGATTCTGGAGAATTTACAATATGTGTATTTTACACATTCGTTACACAGGTTTTGTTACAATAAAGTATAAAGGATATATTCAAGCCGAGGGCAGGACGCAATGGTGCTCATTTAGGGAGGCCTATGTCTAGCAGTGGACTGAAATAGGCTGATAATGATGATAATGATGATGATGATGAAAATAAAAAGAAATTAAAATATTACAAAACGTTGTTTTCGGGAACTACCACATTAAATTATTTTGGCTTTTTTGAAAGTGTTTAGGAAAAGAAAAGATAAAAATTGACATGAATTTCTACTAAAATATTGTCGCATAATCAGATAGCCTTACCATATAGTTCCAAGGTAAATAAACTCTTGCAGTCATAAATCCTTTGTTTTCTACGACCTCAACTCCAGCACCAGAGGAGAACATAATAACAATTTCCGATTGGTTCAAGATATACATAGGTTGGTATACCGTTACACCTGAAAGCATTGAGACAAAATCGATAAGGTATGTGGTCTTCTGATAGCAAAGATTTTATGTATTATGACAAATATATAACAGATTACGTTGGTCGGTAAATGTCTTACCAGGGAAGTACTGAACTCGAAGTGCAGATCTGTCGAAGTAGACCCTTTTGTTGTCAGCGAATACATCTAACCTGTATCTCCATTGAGAATGTTGAGGGCGTAGCCGCACCTGCATACAGAATTTCATGATATGATAGAAATCTATATGGATATGACATAAGAATACATAAAGCAGACAATAATTGAACAGTTTGAAGATTTCATATCCTTATTGACTGTAACCATATTTTTTTAATAAGCGCAACTCCAAATACAACATTTATATTATACCAACCTCGATCGGTACGGAATTGTTGGAGGCGGCTACAACAGACGTGAGATGGGTAGCGTTGACATTTCCGTGAATGTTCCTTGCCACTTGTTCGAACCGACCCTGAACGTCCAGCTTCAGCTGAGGTTGGTCGACTCTGACGAGGACATATTCACCTGTGCAGCATACAAATATTTTTAGTCGTTTGTAATTAATATTAATAGATTTATCATGAACCGGTGTTACATATGTAGGAAATGTGAACAGACGAAATAACAATACCTTTAGATAACATACAGACATCTGGTCCCAAACTAGACAGAGGTGGTGTTAAGGGACCAGACAGCTAATAATCTACACATACCAAGCTATAACAACCATTCTAAGCTGATACTTGTATAGATAAAACTTCCATCTAGTAGAAAGACAATAAATACTAGTGATTATTACATAATGATTACATTTGATCTGGATGACAATGGAAGCTATAACTCCCAGCTAATAGTATGTTAACAGACCATACGGGAAATTTATGTATATATTCGAAAAACATAGGTATCCTGAAATTCGTTCCGAAAAAATCTAAAAATGTTTTTGATCACTAGAAAAAGAGCATTAAAGATTCAAAAGAAGTTTAGATTATTGTTATTAATATAATTTACCTTTGCCATTGAACGTGTACTGGAGATCATCAAAGGTGACGATGTGAGGATCTCCGAAAATGCCAGCGACTCCCGGAGATTGGTACGCGACGCAATCTTGAGAAGGACGACGCTCAAACCTAAAATGTAGAAGTTTGAACTACGTAAAAAATATATCTTAAATGGCATTCATATCATGGTATCGTGTAATATTTTTCTAATGTAATAGAGGTTTTGATGGAGTTTACTGTTTACTGCTATAGGTGAGTTTCGTATCTTAATGCTACTGTTACTGTTAGATACTGTTACACAATCCGTTAGTAGTGCTGTTTCACAATCAGTACTGTTACTGTAGAATTGTTATACAATCATTTAATTACAATCAGTTAAATACTGGAATGAAATGTCTGAGAAGATAAGTTCTATTAGTCACCAAGTCACAACATGTAGAGTGTTCCATCAATGTCAATATGCTCGGTAGTCATCTTAAATCACTAGAATAGGAGGGTGGATAAAAAATTTAATTTTACCTGAAAGTTTCGCACCCAACCGCCTGTTCCTCTTGCCACATACAGCACTGGTAGAATGGAATCATATCGTGGAACCAATTGGACAAAGACGGTACCTGAAAACAATTGTTACATGTCAATATTAATGTTACATTTGTAGGTCTTCATGAAGCTACTGAGTCGTTACGGTGCAAAACAAATTAACTTATGAACCTGAACATTTTGTATTGAAACTATTAAAAACTATCTAAAATAAATTTAATTTCTCCATGTTTTATATTTATCAATGGTCTTAAAGTTTCTTATATATCAATGATAATATTTCGGTTTAAGAATACTTTTTAGGTAATTTGATTATATTATACTAATAAGAAATGTCTAAAAAATGCATCTTTCCTTCCAGCTTTGCCGTTGTCAGGTTCATGTTATCAAACATTATGGACAAACCTTGTTGGCTTCGTTGTAAGGTGTGAATCCAAAGTCATGAGATCTTGTTGGTCTCGAGCCCCACATCTGATCGTACGATAACATGAGGAATCCGTTTTTGTCATAACAACATTGTTGTCCTGAGCCTTCAGGGCTGTAAAATATTACGAATTAATCACTTACTACTTGATTGTTCATGGAGAAATACAAAAATTAGATTTAATTCATTGATACTATCAAATCATTGATACTAACCTAGGTCCACCGCTTTTAACACAATGGATAGCACCCCAATGATATCTACAAGTCGGGTTTGTATCTTTGTCACATCCAGGGTCCGGCATGAAGCGACCCTTGTCCAGGAGAGCGTGTTCCAGTGTACAAGGGCACATCCATACTTGTGACGCGAAGTTCTTGAGGAAACGATCTGTTCGGAGCCAGTTGTTGCACATAGATTGTGGCCAACGCTGACCGTGCAGTCTCTCCCACTGAGGTGCGAAGTACCAGCCGAGAGGAATTGGGCGACTCCAAAGCACTCTGCAGGAAAACATTAAAATAATGGGTAAACAGAGAAAATGAAGATATAAGTCAGGGAGCGATAAGAAGTACATAAATATTTTCTTACGGTGATATTGACACTCCTTTGAACACTTCAGGAGTGGTAAGGTTGATTTGGATAAAACCGAACTGCATGTCATTGTGCATGATGTTGTCTCTATTACGGAAGTTCTGAGGATTTATTACATATTCTCCGGTGTTAGCCACACCCATTTCTATCATGTCGATGTATTCGAGTTGCGGCCTGATCGTGACTTCCTTGTAGCCCCACAAGCTGATTTGCAGTTGAACATTCAGGTTGGTGGTCAAATTAAAACGATCCCAGGTTATTCTGATCTCTGGTGGATACCGCTGATGGATGTCGTTTGTCGGGAAGAAGATTCTCTCGGTCGCTGTGGCTGGCGTTTCTGTATAACCAAGGATTCGTATTATTTTTAAATTATCGATTTCGTGTAACAGGATAGGTACATAAAATTGATAAGTGACATTGGACTGTGATATTTAAGATACTTACCGACGAAATATTTCCCCTTCCATTTGTAAGGTTCATTATTAATAGCGATTTCGAACCTAGCGTAACCATTGTGCCAAAATCTAGGCTGAACGCAAATAGCTCTGTTCACGTCAACCACGGCTCCTATGACGGATTCAGTATCGAATCGACAGGTGATACGGTCATTGGGGTTGAAGCAGGGACCAGTGATGTTGACAATTGTACCCCCTAACATGTTACCACTCTCCGGCGCGAACATTAGTGGCAAATTTGCTCCGTCTGTAAATATGACGCAATGTCATAACATACATAATGTTACAGTTTTAAAATATTGAAATTTTTGTTGAATCAGGATATTAGTGTTTTCCGGTAATGGTGCCGACTCAAATTTGTTGGTCCATTTTTTCGGTACAAAACAAACTAACCTTAAGTAAATAAGACTTACCGATATCCTTGTTGCAAGTTCCCATCAATATTTTTTCATCTATCCTGAATATATGTCGTCCAGGGAATCCATTCGCCCATCCTCTTCCTGTCAAATCCCTGAGAACCGAAGCTTGAGAATATGGTTTGTATTCGTAGCTTCGTGTTCCGTTACCAGCATTAAATCCAATCTGAAAATATGTTTATAAAGATGGATGTAAATGCGGACGTTTTTTAATTTTTGAGGTTAATGGAAATAATGTGTTTAACATAGTTTGAATAACTTACATAAGCTGGTACACCACCTTCGCCAGTTGTGGTATCACCACCAGCTTCAGTATGAGAGCTCCAATTTATTTCGAGATAATTGAAAATCGCGTATGTGAACACTTCATCCGTTGCTAATACCATTTGGAAGGTATTTGTCTATAAGAACGAAAAAACGTGAAACATCAGTGGATGACACATGAAAAAATATTAGCAAACACAATGTTGTAAAGCTTACGTACCATAAACAGAGAATTATCAATACCACCAGCGAAGGACATATTTTTCCATGTTATAGTGATCGCGTGTTTGGGGAAGAAAGTCTCCGATCCGATGACACCTTCACGAATATCCCAGGTGACACGCTCTCGCATTTCAATGCCCAGCTGGTCAGTACGGGTCTAAAACAGAATAAATTATTATACGGTTTTAAGTATTTGCAATGAAGGGTCATTTGACTCAGGTCCGTCTTATCCATCATTTTGATAACGATACTTAAAAGTATGAAACTGAGAATGTACCTGTAAATCTCTGTCCATTCTGAAATAGACACCAGGTCGTCTCTGATCAGGATCTTCTGGTCTTTGGCTTCCAATACGGCATTTGCTGAAGAAAATTCCGATGAAGGAAGGGTCGTTTACAGCAGGCCAATCTCTGACAGGGAATGAGAGTGGATACGTGTAGTGGTCTGGAGGATCACTGAAGTAGATGTAACCGTTCATGGATAGCTGAAATAAAAAACAGGGTTAGTACCATGTAGGCTTCTACCATTTCGTTATTTGTCAATGCATGCACAATTTGTACCGACACAATGACAATATGTCGATATTCATGACGGTAGTGAAAAGAAATGGACTGTAGATGAAAGTGGGAACTGTTTTATGGGTTTTATTAAAATAGTCTTTAAAAACATTAGTAAATCAGTATTACTAATTTTGTAAGCAAATGATGCTTGCCAAGGCTATATATTGATAATAACATACCCTTGTATAGTTAAACCTAAATCCAAAGAAAGGAAGTTGGAAATTGAAGTTTTTGTGGATCTGTGGCGTGGAAGTATGGATATCCCGTTGGTAGTCCCCGATGTTTTCGTTCCCGCCCTGGTCGTAGAACCAGTACATGAAATTGCCTCGGATCTGGGCGAGTCGTTGCTGCGTGATAACGTAGGGCTGGCCATTGTTCTGGTAATTCGTGGAGGGAAGCACTCGGCCATCGATGTGAGCTGTTTTGAAAATGTTACATCAATTAACTCCAGAAGGTAGAAAAAAGGTTTGGCTATAGATGAAATTTCACTTTAAAGTCAATGCGTAGTTTTTAATTTATATTTTTGTTTCTTTTTTTGACAGCCAATGGGTTTTCAGAAGTGATTGTTGTTTTTGAATGTTAAAAAGAAAATACATTTTGAAATTTTATAACGTAGATGTTTGATATTACTGCTATTATGTACTTTTTATTTTCCAAATTCAGTACATATTATAATTCACAAACAGTTGCAGGTAGATATTTTCAAAATGGACATTGATGAGCTTAACGTTCAGTACAATATCGATGCTAGGCTTTGATAATATTGATAGCGTATCAATATTATCTGAGCCCGGCCAAGTTATATCGGTTGTATCGCTGGCTGGAAGTGTTCCTCGTAAACGTGATGTCAGAATCAAACACCTACCGTAGCCTCTTTGTTTAGTTATATTATACTTTTCCTGGGAATTTTAATGATTCATGAAATTGTTTCGCTATTTTTTTCTTTGCCCTTGATTTAGTATGTATTTTTAAGTACATCTTTGTTCTGTTGATAATAAATCATACCTGTTCATATATTGCATTCTCGTATGCTTAGTTATTTTTCTTTGCTATTGTTAAAAAAGCATGTTTTAGAGTTAACAGACAATAGATTTATTTATTATAACTCTTCTTTATGGATTTTGATTGTTAATTTTTTGGTGTCCTCGATTTTTTGAGTACACCTCTTTTTTTACGGTCAATATCTTATGTATGGAGATATTTTCGAGTGTAAACCAGCTATTTTACTAATATGTCAAGCTAAGCGATATGTCAAGCTAACCCTCTCAATATGGGAGGAGACTCATATTCCAACAGTGGAATGTTAATGGGTCGATAAAAAAAAAACAAAAAAAAATAAAAAGCGATATGAACTGAACACAGTAATCCAAATCGATTTCTATCTTCCACATTTTTGATAATTTCAGTTTCAATAGTTTGTAAATAGTTGATGGATGGAATCTTATAATAGAATATAGCAATGCATGTGTATTTATGAAATATCTAAATTCAACATCATATTCTTACATCTGGATCAGTAATAGCTTCAGTTATCGTTTCTATTTCCCTTATTTTTCCACAATTTTTGTTATGGTGTAAAATTGCACTTAACTGATGTTTATGTTCAAATTAGAACGGTTTACTCATAAATTGTTCTACTTCATATTCTCATAATTTAAGTTATAACATTCTCTCTAAAACAGCGTTTTATGAAAAATGTAGCGGTCCATTGTTTTCAAGTACTGGCTCCATATACTCCTTATCAAGGATTGCTAACGATTCTGATAAGGGCTGCACCTTAAAGTTATAACCCAATTAAATATAAAATACTCAACGAAGATGTAATTCGTACAGCTCGGACCGAAATTTCAACGTGCAGGCTTTTACAACGAAACTATGCAATCAATTAGGTCTGATAAGGGCTACGCACTTATCACGAAACTAGATAAGCGTATAAGTAGTTCTGAATTATATGAAAAAGAATGGTGTGATTTCATCGCTCAGGCAAAGATCAACAATTTTGTAGGCCAAATCTTGCAGCGTTTGAGTCAGAATACCCATGTTTGGACGATGATAATGTTTGGGAAATAGAATCATATACTTTATGAGATGCTTTATTACAATGAATAATTGAAGGAGAGCAAAGCTGTGTTCATTATTTGAGAGATAATTCTTTTCATGTTATAATCATTTTGAAACCGCGCGATTAATTAAGGCAGCACTAAGTTTTGAATCCGACATCTGGGCAGTAGTCTCTTTTGCAAGTATGGATGATCTGGGGCATACTCGACCACTTCGCTCCAGTACGGATAGCAGAGGTGTGGGTTGTTACACAACTCATATGACGGACGTCTTGAAGCCAACTCCAGGGCCTCTGATGAAATTCAGAAATTGTTACCATATCTAACAACTAGGACCGACTGCTATACATGTGCTTTGAAGTACGGAAATGCTTTTGATAATATATGAGACCAATTCATCTGATTGCTTAAGAAATCCCTTCGTTCATGGCTACAAATATCTGAATCAGTATAAGTTATTTAGAGAAAGGTAAATACAACTTTGGCAAATACTAAGCTAATTATGACGTATCGTTTTACAAGCGCTTTATCAATGAGTGTAAGACTTCGTTTACTTGTAATGGTTTAACTGACTCATCTCGGTACTGAGTCATCAACATAATAATTACATACCATGTTACAGGGTAATTATTATGATAGTCATAAATGGCCATTTTTACATTTCTGTTGTATCTGTATATAATTAGTTCTTCATTATCATCATCAACAGCTCTTTTTAACCGTTTTACTGTTGTATACGGGTTTCTCAGATTGAAAATTTGTTCTAAATTTTATCAAATTATAAACAACTAAAATAATTTAAGACAATAATGGCGTAAGCAATATAACTTACCATATTCGTTATACGTTGGATTGGTCGTACTAGGATTTATTATTTGTTTTTCATTCTGAGCGCCATTGGAATAAACGTCAATGGCTGTTAATTCAACTGGCACTTCACCGATCGACGTATCGTCGAAGGCTTGATATTTTCCATTTTTCACTTGTAAAGGTTCCGTATCTGATATTATTTCTACTGGTTTATCGTTTAATGTACTCTCTGTTTTACTCTTTATCACTTCCACTGCGGCTTCATCTACCTTTTCGACGACTTCAACACTCCCGGCTTTATCATTTTCATTTATTATATCGTCTTGACCTGTAACACTGGCACTTAACGCTAATATAACTATCAAACCTAATTTAATTTTTACACCCATTGTTCTAACACTTTCACAGTTTGAAATCACATTATATCCAGTGCCCAGTGATCCTGTTATCTCATTGATAAAAATTTTTTTGTACTAACGATCGCTGCCTTCCTATTGTAAGACGAGACTGAATTGTGGGTACATTGTGTGCCCAATGATATGGTGTTATCTTCTACAAACATGATAAGATAGCAAATAGGTACATTAGGCGTGCCAAATTCTTTGTCATAATCTACGTAGCCATTTGTCATTAGGGCATCTAAACCAAAAAAATGAACCAGATTAATTATACGCATCTCTTTAACAAATGATGCTGCAATTCAACATTTTCTCTTATTTTCGTTAGCATGTGTGTTTAATTCACCTATTCTGTCTGAGATGTCAATTTCGTTAAAAAAAGTTTTTAAATAAACATTATGAAATAGGTAATGATTTGTTCAAAAAAAAATGAATCAATATATTATAAATATCAATATTTTCCATGTACTTGTTATCGCAGATAAAAAACTGTTGTTTCTCGATACATTGACTTTCTTTAGTATATTTCATATCTACTACTGCGCCTTGGGTGATATAAGCTGATTTGTACCGAATTCTGCTAGAATCAACTTTAACTCGTCTAGATAACGTTCATTTTGGTATACAAATGTACTTCTTTCATGATCTAATGAGTAATTCTTATGATATGTGATGTTTTTCGAAATAACTATGTACTTCCTGTTCGGAAGTTATATTATATTCATGAGTCATTGTATAAAATTTTTCTTCTACGAATTGATTGAACTTAGATCCGACAATTGCCTTATACATTAACAGTTATGAACAGAATTGTTATATCAGAAGTATCATGAAGCGCGTAATCAAACGACCGAAGCATAATAAGATCGACAGATGGCTGGTGAAATATTGATGTATGTCCGTTGAAGCCCTTTTTTTAGGACTTCATTTAAACGACTGTGCTGTTATTTATCTTTTAAATATTACATGCTTAATAGTAGCTATTTTTCAGCAGTATTCTCATGTAAATATCATTGAACCGAACGTCTCTGAAGAACCTAATAACTTACGTAACATCATGACTGTAACCCCCGAAGAGATAGGCAGAGGAGTGTAGTACACTCCCATGTTTCATCAGTTACGTTTACGTCCCATGGAATAGGTGATGAGCCTATTGCCATACATCGGGCATAAATCCAGACTCCGAGTCACTACTAGAAACTCTAAATTATAAAAATCTATTAGTACAAGACCCGGGATTTGAACCCAGGACTTCCCGATAGGCAATCGCGCTTGCAATCACTCCATCAACGAGGCAGTCACCTAATAACTTGTCTGATGTACGTTGTCTCTTGTCTTCATGTACCCTTCATGTTCCCTAATACCAAACTTTTTTTTACCTTACAATTCCTGACTTCCCCATACTTCTCCGGTTTCGATGTTACACCTAGAATAAACGATTTTGAATTATTCGAAACCAGTAATAAACTAATTATTAGTATCTTTCTATTTCGGAAATTAGTAAGAGTGATATAAATTAGTAAGAGTAGTTACTGAAATTAATAATTGTAAGAGGTAGTTAGTATCAGAAGGCCAACGACCGGACGGAGCGACGCCAATTAGGGGAGACCTATGACCAGTAGTGGACATCTAGAGGCTGACGATGATGATGATGATGAAGTAAGCATTTCTACTGCACAGCAATTAAAACTATGAAAATGTTACTCGATTTGAAGGAGTATGGTTGCCGGTCTTATTATGGTAGAAAGGACCATCTCTTACTCAGAAGTAGCAACGCGGCTGTGGCCAGTTTCGATTAGTTCTGATACTAATATTAACCCGTTATGACTGCCTCGTTGGTCGAGTGGTTGCTAGCGAGACTGCCGATCGGGAGGTCCTGGGTTCAAATCCCGGGTCGGGTGTTATTGGTTTTTTCTCTTTCAGAAATTCTAGTAG
>DWJK01002727.1:0-14145 GCA_018248815.1 Croniades pieria auraria
CGCGCCATGGATTTGAACCCAGCACCCCCGGAGTGAGAGGCTGAATTCTTAACCATTAGGCTATCACTGCAATTTTATATATTTGTAATATATATATTTGATCATATTTTTTAATATTTCCTTATCTAATCTAACAGGAATATATTATCTAGGAATTTTCAAGATACGTTAATTAATTGTATCACTTTATTACTACCTTTTATAATGTTAGCTGAGAATGTTGAAGTAGTCGACAGATACTTAATTTTCAATGACTTGCAATTCATTTCTAATGAACGCATTTTTGCTACGTTTTTCTTAAAATGCTCTAACAAATCTTAATATTTGGTATATGTATATGTCTATGTTATTGTATCATCGAATGCCGTTTCATCGAATTTATGGACCAAAGCTTTCTTTATAAAAAAAATTTATAAGGAATTTTCCCTTATGATAAATTTGTTCAGGATATTATTATTATTAATTGAAATATATATTTTACCAGCTCTCCAAACTGTGCAGCGTGTGCAGAAGGAAAAAAGACGGCTCCGAAGTGTCAGTGGTGAGTGAAAGAAACAGCATTGACTGCGGCCCCGGGCGACGGGATTACGTCTAGTGCGAAGCTTGGGTGTGTGAGTGTACAGTCACAATGTTAGAGAATGGACGGTTTATACGCAATAAATCAAGTGAACGAAGCTCGAGACTGATAATAGTAACAGTATTACCTAATGGACGTTCGGCGGTGGGTGGTAGTGACGTCATATGCAGATTTCCTGTTTAAATTAAGGCTTAGTTTTTGCAATATGTTGTTTTTATTACCTATTGAGGCATTTCTATTGATGTTTGCTGGAATATAAATTTATATATAATAGATTAGTGTTCTTATGGCTGAACAGTTTGTGACGAGATTGCTTTTAAATTGTACGGTTATTTTAAATTTTATTGCGGAATAAAGAAATAAATTTATGTTCAAAGTGTTATAAAAATATTGCAGCTTTTTAGCCATGTTATTTTTCAGATATAAGGCATGCTTGCATATGTATTTTTATCTAATTAATAGTTATGTCGTTATTATGTCGTTTTATTAAACAGTGAAATCTGCGTTTGATTTGAAACCTCTGACTATGGAATTTAGCTTAATAATAATAATGAAGAAATTTTTCATTGTATATAAATTTAATCTATCCTTTTTATTCCTGTGATAAAGCCTTATCGTAATTATTATATTTTGGTTATTGGCAATTATTTAATAATTCTTTGAATTATCCATATAAGTCACAGCAGTACATTTTGCAACTATAAAATCAATGTTAATTGTTTTAAGATAAGTTTTATTTAAATCTTCATATTTTTTAAATTATTGTTTATCTACAGATTTTATTCACGAGCACAGATAAATTACTATTTAAAATCGATTAAGAGATACACTCAATTAATATACTAAAATGATAATTATAATCGGTCGCCTAATCAATGTAAATATAGGTAAATTAGAGCCAAATTTCGCAAACTTTATAATGCTAGAAGAATTATATAAATGTATATGAAAGTGGGTCCATTGGTTGATCATGCAGTGATAGTTTTTTTTATTTCCTTTTGGTATTTTAGATGACCTTATAATTATTTATTCAATTCTTTCCTTTGCAATTTTTCTATAAATAAAAATTGTAGAATCGCTTAACCGCAAATCAGCGCAATTTTTAATCTGTATCCATTTCATTTTCGCGCCCAAAATACTTCTGTCAAGTTACCTGTTGATTTGTTGGTACGATGTAGTTATTATAGTTGATAAAAAAAAAGTAAAAGTGTAAGGTGTAAGGTAAAAAAAATATTTTTGTAACTTTAATACACGTGACCAAGATTGTACTGGTTATAAATACCTATAAATTCCACTACTCGCCTTTAGCAATACAGTTATGTTAGATCTTGTAACATCATTGTACAGTGCCATAATCATAACGATACTAAATAAAAATGGTGCATTTTTTCCTTTACGAAAACTAGTCAGTAATATTGTATTTAATCATTGTTACGAGCAAAAAGTAGGATATTTATTTATTTTAAATTCTAGATTTAATGGGCCTTAGATTTAACCAAAACAATGAAGATACTAATATTCCATGCAAAATTTGATTGATTGAAGAAAAAAGATACGTAAGAGAGTATGTAAAAGAAGAATGTCACGTCTGAAGGGGTAGAGATATTTGGCACTCGGTGACCTTTGCCTATCCCGTACGGAACATGGTGTGATCATATCATAACAATAGTCATATTGAACGTTGATGAATGAATTGGAAATCCTTGTATCTTTGCTTCTTGAATAAATAGTCATGTTAAAAAATACAATTTTGGTCTTTATTTAACCTATTTAATGATATTTTATCCAACAGTTTCTTTGGGCAGAATAGCTATATATTATAGAGTCTCACTTAAGTGATTGTTATGCGCATATATATTTAAATCATGTCCCAACTATGTACGTATGAATTATTGTCGAATGTCAAATGTCAAAACATTGTTTACGTAGGGTCGTCTCGCATCTTCTAATTTTTGGTTTTATCTAAGACTAATAGTAATAATGATAGATACTTTTTATAATCCAAATCGAATAACTGCTAGTTTTTTTGCATATTTTTATGGTATTAAAAATCAACAATAAACACGATTTAGTCATATTTAAATAATAATTTACGGCTATATTAGTTTTTGTATATAATAAAATTGTCTTTATCATTGTTTTTAATGTAGATTAAAGAATCGGTGTGTATAGACATACCTCAAAAAGCCGGAGAAGACTGTATGTATTGTATATGAACATTGGAATGGTAAATACGTAATAGAATTTTATATTTGTATCTTAATAGTTATAAATAAAGAGTTAAGGTATAAAAATCACGGCATATTTATTCTATTCCATAAGCTATTTATTGAATTTTCTGCTTTAATTGCTCGTTTTAACAGAGAGAATTTTTGATTTGTTATTTCTCTAAATTTTTATGGAAATTGGTGAATTAGTCGACTTAGAGTCCAGTAGATACAACGTTTCTGGCGACTTTTGATACGACCATCCTATGAATGCGCCAATGTTGACTTAACTCACATAAGATTTATTTTAAAGATAAATACTATTTAAGAATATTAAAATTCATGAGTAGTGGTGAAAGAGACTTCTTCGTACATTTGGTAAAACCACTTCACGGTTTTACAAGGCACAGTTTTTTAAATGCCCCAACGAAAGATAACGTAGTGTTTTTGGGGGGTTATCGCAATATGTTTCTTGTTAAGTTTATCATTATTATTCTTATTACATCGTCACGCCGGGTTCCTTACGGTTAGTCAGATAGCACCGAATGTCGAATATCTCTAACCTTACAGACCTGACGTGATTTTTATACATTCGTCACTAATTTATTCAACTTTTATTTTATTTATTTGATTGTTATAATATTATTTGATTGTTATATAGTTTAATGTGGAAATAAATGAAAATAGGGGCTCCACGACAATAATTAGAATTGTAACTATGTAAAGTGATCTTAGCTTATTTACTTTGTATGTAAAACGTAAAGTGTGTTTATTCATTGTGAAATATTGACGAATCTTATTTCACACGCTAATAAATAAACATGTAGTTATAGTACCGTATTGTATCATACATTAATTTAAATGTAAATGTACCGTAGTGTATGCTGTGTGTATGTATGTATGTAATATAATTGTTAAATGTTGATGTCGAATTTTTAAGCGGTACGATGTAATGAAAAATAATGAATATTTGTCTATTTTGCAAAACATGACGTTATATGAATAAATAAGCTTTATATATAACAAGGGGTTTTATTTATATCGTATTGGAAAATTCGAATGAACGGTTTCACAATGGATTCGTTCCTTTCATATCTCGTTCAAGTGGCTTTTCTATTAATAACTGCTGAGAAATTGAGAGGTATGAAAGATGGCGGACTCACGAATACCGATATGGCTGCAGGAGTTACTGCGGAGTTTCTACCGGACGTTAATATTGTGGAATGAGGAATTCCAGCCAACTGCTCAGATATCCGGAGCGTCGTTCGTCGACGCGACGTTCGCTTGACATTTGGAATATTATTCGCTATATCTCCGCCTCTTGAATACACGGTATTTTGTTGTGCTTTTGTTATTAAGGCTTTTAAGGATTAAAATGGGTTATTTCTATTCCAATTTAAGTTATTTAAGCCGAGGATAGGGCGCGATAGCGCACATTGGGGGAGGCGTATGTCCAGCAGTGGACTGAAATAGGCCGACAATGATGATGATGATGAATTGTACGTTACTGCTGCACATATAAATTTGTCACTTGAAATTTTCAGTAAAAGAAAGTGTTTAATTCATTCTTGTGGGAAATTTTTATATGAGAATTTGTGTACATTTATGTTCATTAAATAATAAACAACTATAGTTATAATACTATCATTCTAAAAGGGGACTTATGACCAACTATGGAAAAATGTAATGATGATGGTATACCAGAACTATCAATTGAGTCTGCAGATCAGGGAAATTTAAACACTCTCTGCAGTACATACCAATCTAGATTATATGGTGTTGTGATATATCAAATTGAACCACATCATTAAGTAGAAGAAATTATCACCCAGTGCGGTAAACCTTATAAATATTAGTGATATCATCAAACATCTTTAATGCAGCACCGTGCCTGTATATACTGAGGAGATAGACAGTCAATTCGGTTCGTAATCAAACATATCTGTATGTTTTTTTCGAATATGAACAACAACTAGAGATGGACTGGAAGAAAACGCTACGAGGCATTAAGATAACTTTTTATAACATTTTAATATTTTTACATTCTTTGAATACCAACACAATTAAATTAAACACATTTTTGTTTTGTTCTAAAATTATATACAAATTTGCTCTCAAAATCCAAAAGAATGTTCCAGATATAGCCAAGCGAGCATTACTCAGTACTAGAATTCATAAATTCCCTACTTGTAGACTAGTCGCGTGGAGCTCGCCGTGAGTGGCACGTGTTCATGTGTGTATCTATGTGTGAGAAAATATATATAAGTGTCACTGTGTATTTATGTGAGAATATATATGTGTGTAAGAATATCTTTGTATGTGTGATTGTATCTTTGTATGTGTGTGTCTGTGTACGTGTTATATTTCTCTCCACTGAATGGTATTTCGAGTATTATATTATGTTTATCTGAGCTTCCCTAATATGCTATCGAGTTATGACGGCAGCTAAATTTCAAGAGGCTGTTAGTTGTCTAAAGATATAGTACAAGTCTTAGTGGATAACATTGTATTCCTGAATAAAGATACATAGTTGTATCAAAAAATGACGAGATGACAAGAGGATAAATGTTTCTTAAGCAGTCTTTGGTGTGTTGATGTATTAAAAAAAAACCATAATTGTTTTTATATTTAAAAATAATACAATACTTGGGTATTATGATTTTTTTAATTTGAATTAATTAGTTTATGTATATTACGATTTATATTCGATGTTCCTGTATCTGCATTTAATCATGACTGCCATTTTGATAAAATACGACTATAAAGAAAAAAAAATGGATCTATAATATCTGGGACTGACTTCCAATAAAATGCAGTAAAAACATAAAATCTATATTCATAATATTTTGTGACTAAATAGTTTCTGCGTTCTACATTCAAATTTAACCGAATTTCTGTTATCTGACGTTTAGCCAATTTCCACTCGCCATCGACTTGCTCTCTAAATGGACATTGGCGCTGCATACAGTCGGAATGTGCCCGGATTTTCAAACGCAATCACATTTTCTACCCGGACCGCAAAAGTAATATTGTGACAAACATTATTGCATGCCTAGTGTATAACTTATATAATTTAAGTTATTTAAGCCGAGGATAGGGCGCGATGGCGCACATTGGGGGAGGCGTATGTCCAGCAGTGGACTGAAATAGGCTGATAATGATGATGATGATGATGTATAACTTTATTAGTCGGTTATAGTTCAGTAGTATTTGTATAAGTTTATTATATGTATGAAAATATTTTATTGTGTTCATACGATAAATTATCTGTTACTTCATTAGGAGGATACTGGTATTATGTACTATGTAAAATACAAATTCATCCTATCTTTAAATGCCTCGTTGGTGAAGTGGTTACAGGCGCGATCGCTGATCGCGAGGTCTTCTGTTCGATACCGGCGTCGGGTACTATTGGGTTTTTCTATATTGTAATTCTTAGCAGTGGTTCGCAGACTGGATTTGCGCCCGCTTTGCGGTAGTAGGGTCACCCCTTCATGATGGGACGTTTGACGTAACTGGAGAAACGTGGGAGTGTGCAACACACCTCTGTTATGTCTTCAAGGATTACAAGCCTCATATTACTATTTTATGTTATCCATATCTTATTAAGTGAAGAGAGATCTTTGTACCTTTTAAGAATATTGCACGGAAGAAGTTACAATAGTTAAGATTTGTATAGAGATGGAGCGCAAAAAGCTAAAATTTATAAGGTGTATTACAAAATAGAATAAATTAAATTAAACATGTACTGTTAATATATTGTATTTATTTTATGTATTGTTTATCGTAACTGGTGAAACGTGAGAATGCACTACACTCCTCTGCCTACCACCCCTTCGGGGATCACAGACGTGACCTTTTTTATGAGCTGTTTATGTTCGTACTTCTAATGTCAGACACATTATAATCTGTGGTCACAAAATAGAGATTTATAGAAGCATAAATCTAGGTAGGTAAGTGAAGTGACGATATACGCAAAGTGGCTGACAGCAGGTGGATGCGACGAGCTGGAGTTCGAGCACAGGAGCGTGTTATTGTAGAGGCCTATGTCCAGCAGTGGACGGAAATAAGCTGATAACGATGATGATGAGAGGTATACTCTTTGACATGATCATTACAATGGCTTTCAAAGTTAAAAACTTGATGAACTACAGTTCAATTTCAGCCACAGTCATTCTACCAGCATGATGTTGAATTTCAGATAAATATGAGAAAACACAGTGAAACATTTATTGGGATTGTGTATTGAAATATTAGATTATTGTATATTTAAAATCAAGGTATTTATAAATGTTAATTTCTTCGTAAATATATGAAAGAAGATCTACTTAATATGACGTATAACAAAATATCAGCTTTAACAAAGTTTGAGACTAACTGTTCCAACGTGTCTTAGTATCCCAGAACTTGTCTTTGTGTGTGTCAGTCTCACTCACACATATGTATCCCAGTGTGAAGATGTGTCAGACGATATATATTATCGCTCCTGCAAATTACCGTTTCAGATTACTGTGTTCTGACTGTCTGACTGGCTTTGAGAGAATGATAAACTTTACAGAAGAAAATTTAATATGCATGAAACAAACGTCTGCAGCTGATACTTTAAGTCAACGTATTATATTGTTGTAATACAGAATTGTTGTTATAAATATTACTATATCACGCCAGACCACTTGTGGGATTGACAGAATACACCGAGTGCCAAGTATCTCTATCCCTATGTAGGGTATGTACCTGAGGTGCTTATACATGCCTATTCCTTTTTCTTCTTTTATTTATTCTACCTCGTTAAGTCAAAAATATATTAAGAATATAGTATCTATCCGTAGCTGAAAGGTAAGTTCATATAAGTGGCAAAGTTCTCAAAAAGCACAGATAGTTCAAAGTACTGTGAGCGCCAAAACTGACTAAAGCCCGCTTCAATGGTAGGGGATAAAAACTTCATGCCCACTTGTATGTAACTGTTTGGAGGTAAGACGTGCCACATATTGAGCTACGGTTTTTAACGTGGATTAGTAGAGATTAATATTGAGTTGCAGTTTACAATTGTTGTCTCATCATCGTAAGTATGATCATCATTATTTGGATCATTTTCACCATTATCATTATCATCGCTATAACTCTCAAAATGACGACAACTGGAATCCGCGTGCAACTTTCTTAAATCAGGATTAAAATATTTTTCTCTATATATTAATATATAGAATATAATATAGAAAATCATTTCAAAACATTTTATGATTATTCTAAGAACGAAGCTTGATCGATAGATACCTAGAAGTGGTAAAATCTCATTATACCATTTAACTCAGCGTCAAAGACATGATAAGTCTGTGTTTCCTGATAATTACAACCTGGACCTCTTCAGATTTAATGTGCATAGGCATTTACTAGGGAAGCTTGCTACATCATAGGCCACATCGTTGCTTGCCATCAGGCAAGTTTGTGGCCAAAAGCTAGCCTATTGAGTAAAAAAAAAAGTTTTATAATCAAATTCGAAATATACAGTCTGTTGTTCCGACCGAGTTGATTTAGTACAGCATAACAGTTGAATTATCTTCAAAGAGATTTTAAGAATTTTGAGAAAGACCAGTTAGGGCTTTTTTAGAAGTTTAAGTACCTTAATATTTTTCTCGAGCTATGTATTATTGGGAACTTTGGTCGATGGCAACGTCATTCGACAACAAGTATTTGAAGAATTTTAGATATTCAGAAGAGATATCTATGATATGTAGGAAGTACTTACCATCTTGTATTCAGTATAACCAAAATCCACACAAAATATGTTCGTGCTAAATAATAAGTAAAAGAAAGATCTACGACACAATAATGATATGTACAGCTCAGAATAAAAACTCTTACTTAAAGCACATCAATAAAATGGTACCTCAAACACAAGATTATGGCGTGAATATTTCCAGAGCCACTTCCCTCGAGAGATAACGCCAGCCTTATGCTCCGCTGATCCGCTCCCCAATGGTCTATGAAAACACGTTGCCCCAATGCCAAACAATGATTATAAACTTAGACGTCCATGAAATATAGCTCCTGGTGTATTTCCCACGGAGGGGTCGCGCTGTTCTGTTTGTAACGCAAAGTGTGATTGATGGCCTCTTATCTGTCGAGCTGCACATTGAACCCTTCCATTCCTACCTCAAAATGTGGGCTGATGTACCGCTCTGGGGCTGCGATGGAGGGTGTAGCGCAACATTCTCCAACCAACTCGTAACAACGCAGTCGTTCCACAGGATATGTAGAGTAAGAAACTTCAGAAGGGATAGATATTAATATGGTTGTACATTAATAATTTTTTAGTTATACTCGCATATAAATGATTAATGATTTCACTTAATTTTATTAGAATCAATAAATTAAGGATATGTAATAACTCTAATTATAGTTCGTACTGTCCAATTACGTTACCGTCCCTAATTATAAGACGAATTATTAAAGACAATGATAGATATCAATAATTTACACGCGGAAATAACTCTTGTCTTTTATATTGTGGTGGGTTGACCTGGACACTAATTTTAATGGTTGATGTGAAGCTATGCGGTTGATTCTTTGGGGACGGAATATTTTAACGAATTCCAAGAATATTATTTACCGTGGAAACAATAGCATCGAACAAATTCACCGATGAGTCAATAATCCTATTAAAAATTTCATGTTAAAACTTATTACTGAGTGAAAGAGCTCTTATGAGACATTTTACGTTGAACAATACTTGTATATTTATTTTTTTATCATTCAATGTGTTACGGTTCACGTGCACTGTTTATGGAGCAATGATAATTTAACTAACAACAGTACTTTAATCCAAAACTCGGACTGAGGCTGAATGAAGACCAATAATCTATTACTGACTTCTGTTACATTGTTTAAAATAAATCTCACTCATCTAACATTCATTGACATATGATATATATGTATATTTATTCTTATTCTTCGTGTTATTTTTTGTTATCTTGTTACTAAAAGCAAATAGTATTGTTACGTGTTAATTAATAATATAATCAATCAAATTAGTTTATATACATAACATTGATATCCTTTCAAAATCAAACGATACTCATGGAAAATCTATATATTATGTACAATATTTATTTAACATGAATGTTGTGTTTAAAATAGTCCGAAATTATGATTTATGCACTCTTAATGTTAAAAGATGTGCTTAGAGTTCAACAGGTTTATTAGCACGGATAATATTGCGCTTCTCATTTACACATTCAGTGGGTGGATCTGCATGGAGAGAGTAGCAGATGGCTATATTTTTATTCTTGGCTCCGTTACGTCACAAGCTTGATATACTCTGTCGGAATTTATGAAATGATTTATTGTTCTGCGTGATGCTCTTTTGCTATTAGACTAGTTTTCCGCTTGCTGTTATTATTTCTATGAAGTAGCTATTGACGAATAATAAAAATAGTTTTTTTTTCAAAGTACGCAACGCGCGCACAAACATGCACACTTCTTAAAATGTCTGCGAATTATAAATGCTAATGTAAAAGGTTTCTTCACAATATCAGCACACTGCTTTTTCATGTTTGTATATATTTTTTTATTTATACTCAATAGGCTAGCTTTTGGCCACAGACTTGCCTGAGGGAAAGCATGTTTGGTTTAAGTAGGTTTCATTTGCATCGTATCAAATTTAAAGTAATGTTACCCCACATAAGACGAGAAGATGAGAAGATGAGAAGCTATATATGTCTTATAAAACATAAGATGAGAAGCTATATAAGTCTTGTAAAACGAAATGGTCATATTAAAAAAATACTTTTTTTTAATATATTAACATAGAATATTCGAGTATTAACGATTCACTAAACCATTAAACATTTACATATGTGAATGTAAAAAGTGAGCCAGCTACATATTTCTCCGAAACAATACATTGAAAAAAAATCCCTGGAGACAAAAGAACCTCTTGTCATCAATTCGAAAACATCAAAAAACATCGAATTCATAGTAACTGATCGAACGTATCCATTTACATCCAATTAGCTTCATTCGAGTAAACAGATCCCGACCAATCAATAACAGGAAACAATCTAATGACATATCGGCGCGGAACTCAAACGATTTTCATTTTTATTACTAGGACAATAAAGTCTATAAGAGATATGACTACGCTAATCAATTGAACAGAGAGAGTTCACACAATCCACTCAATGTAACCAAAGTTGAAGCTCAGATTGCTTGCCGCTCACTACATTAGCGATATGATAATGTTTCGTAAACTCTCCTTTTCAACCCCTACCATAGTTCGAATCGGATTTTTTTGTACACAGATTAGATCATGGAATAGTGCATATGTAGACATTTCCAGGATTTCACGATCTGGTTAGAACAATTTTTGTGTCTTTGCAAAATTCTTGTGTTTGCGTTAAGACACAAAGCGGATTTTACATGTAACAAGTGTTTTGGTGCGCCTATAGGCAGACTTAGCACAGAAATAAATATCTGAGTCTGAAATAAATAAATAAAGGTAAAATAGGATAGATATTAATTTAATAGGATGTTTAGATAGTGCTAGGAGCACTATTTAAACATCTTATTAAATTAATAAGTGTTCTGATGACTTCTGACGATTTTCGAATTTTATTCTTGGGCAGTGGTTCGAATGTAGATTTAACGCTCTGGGTCCTGATTTAGCTGCAACGCAGCAACCTTTGTGGTTCTCTAGCCCAAAATATGTTTTGCATACTTTAAGATTGAAGAAGCTAAAATATGTAAAAATGTTTATAACTAGATATTTGTCTATCCCAATAACTTCAGGTACATATAGTATTTAAATAGAGCTAACGTAACTTAACGTAACATCTCGCCTATAATTCCCGAAGGGATAGACAAAGCGCTAGAGTACGTATAGAGCTAACTTTTTTAAATACCATTCGAATTATGTCAATATAATGTGACTAATGTAGTGACTAATATACTGACTAATATATAGGAATTTGTCAGAATGCTAGCATGTAGTAGGGGTCTCAACGTGACTTATCTCACGTTCGTTAACATCCCTCATGTG
Organism: Croniades pieria auraria; assembly: GCA_018248815.1. Taxonomy (NCBI): domain Eukaryota; kingdom Metazoa; phylum Arthropoda; class Insecta; order Lepidoptera; family Hesperiidae; genus Croniades; species Croniades pieria. Next base: position 11,822 of record DWJK01002727.1, read on the forward strand.
CTTCGATTCGTTCTGCCGCACCGCCGCCGTGATGGATGGTACAAATATTGCAAATGTACATAGTTTTATTCTATATAACTAATATATGTATCTTTAAACGTATGCTCGGTAGGTACCCCATGCTGAGCTGAGCTCTGAAGTGCTGACATATTGATAGATAATAACTTTTGATTTGTAATAATTTATTTTTTAGTTAGAAATACACTCATAAATAGATATAAAATACATTTCTTTATCGAAATAGATTAATTTAATTATCGTTGTTTCAAGATATATATTTTTAAATTACTTTATTACTTAGATTTGAATCAGATATCTATTTAGTTAGATCTAGAGACGGAAAGATGTATTGATTTAGAGATGAAGAGTTGCAGATATGTAGAGTTGTATAGAAATAGAAATGTGGAGATGTAGAGTTGTAGAAATATACAACTCTAGTTGTAAAGTTGTAGAGATGTAGAGTTGGTAGAGATAAGGCCTTGTAGAGTCGTTGGATTATAGAGGTATAGAGTTCTTTTTCAGTCTTTGTGTCGACGGATATCGTGGGAAGGACTATTAAAACGCGTCGACTCAGCCTATCATAAAGGTTCTGCCACAAGCATGTTTATAGCTACGCATAGACTGTTTAGTTCCGTTAAAAAATATTTTAAATTAATATTAATTCATCGGAATTTTATTAACTTAAAAAGATAAATAACAAGTAAACGGAACAGAACCTATTTGGTATAGGTGATGGATGACTCGAAAACTACGAATATCTACCATTTCGAGTTTTACTTTCGAGATAACGGAAAGTTTTGTTCTGCAGCGGATTGCCAATTTCAAGCGACGTCGATCGCTGACAGATATACACTGCAACACTGTGAGGAGATAGATGAATGTTTTACAGTTTCTAGTTCAATTATATTTTATAATATCTAGGTTGTTTTAATACTCTACATCTCTTCAGTTCTATATATCTTTGACGCAGTTTGACGCACGCTTTGATTAAGTAAAAAGAAGACTGGACTACTCTTGGAAAAGTAACATGGTAAAATAAACAGATTTTACCATTCATTATGTTATAGACCAACTTTGTTATAGGCTGACAAAGTGGTGTACAATTATTTCTTCAAATACAACAACTACTAATATGTACCTAAATAAATATGCACAGGTAATGGAATCAGGTTTAGATTTTTCATAATTGCGAGGATAAAACTCTACCTTTGTATAATGACACTAATGTGTCATAGCTAGCGAATGATCTATTAATAGATTAACTAGATTAAATGATTGTTGTTCCAAGAAGTCAATTTTTTAATTAAAAGCAATTTAATAGGTAGCCTTAGCAATCATACTACATTAATCTAATGGCTTTTATGAAAAAGCATAAATAAAAATATGATGTTTGCCAAGTTATCTGCCTAATTCCGAAAAGCCTCTCCGACCTACTTTTAAAATAGCTGTAGAGATGAATTGGATATTGAGTTAAAATATTCAAATTAAAATAGGACAACATTGAAGGTAAATTCGCGCTACGCTATGTTTTACCGAATTTGCCTTTCTAGATATATATTTTTTGTAATCAACGGGGCTTATAATATTTTTGCTGCTGTGAATTTTCAGAATTGACAAGAGTTTTGCTGAATACTCATCGTGAACATTTTTTATATATAGTTATTAATTATTTTGCTATAGGCTTTCAGTATAAGCGTATCTTTAGTATAGCAACACTTTCAGATTCTGTGTTGTTTTAATCACAAGAAGACATAGGTACCAGATACAGTTTTATTTTAAAGTACTTCTAACAAATTTCAGCCTGTCGTAAAAAAAAAATTTTTTGACTTGGCAATCCCCAATGTACTAAGGGTTTTAAAATTTTAATGCATAAAATGAGATAACATTTCGAAAGACGGTGGAGAAGTCTGCTCAACTTAGGGTTCTAAATGTTCTTTAAGAATGTGAAGTCTGCTAACTTACACTTGGCCATCATGGCAGATTATGACTTATAATCCTTCTTATTCTCCCGAAGAAACCCGTGTCCAATAGAGCTGATAGAAGCATTATAATAAAGTCAGTATTTAATTGATATTATTTCACTTATGATACAATTCTCCAATATTTTGTGTCATTGTGCAGTTTGACGTAAAATTTAAACAAAATGTCACACCCGGATGATCGGAAAGGTGGTTTTTTTGTTAAAGTTACTTACTCACTGCGATAGAATGAGAACAACAAACAATGAAAAAAATCTTTATTAATCATTTATTGCAGTGATAGCCTAGTGGTTAAGAATTCAGCCTCTCACTCCGGGGGTGCTGGGTTCAAATCCATGGCGCGCA
>DWJK01002728.1:0-14143 GCA_018248815.1 Croniades pieria auraria
GTTTATATTCTCTCCTAATTAAATATTTCCTTGGGTTTAGTTTAATTTAATACGTTTGATCCTTGCGGCACTAGAAGCTTCTATATAAAACGGAAAAAGGTTTTTATAGCCACTTCGCATTAATAATTTTAAATATATTTTATACTTGAAAACCTGAAAATTTTGTTAAACAAAAACCCACCTATCAAAATAATGGTAAATAGAGACACACTATAGCTTTAACCCCAACTGAAGATTAGGGGTATCTGTGCGACACTGCGCGAAGTCTAGAAGTTGCTGCATAAATTACTACAGTATGCATGGGTGAGAAATGCATTATGATTTAAAATTCCTGTCCTACAGGGTCATGGTTCCACATACCCACCAAGTAGGCTGGGAACATGTACAACCATGTTGCTCCATTTGCTTAATTTAGACACTTGCAAACAATCATGCTGCTTCCCCAGCTATGAATTTATGAAATACACTAACATAGCCTATATCTGTTATTAAAGCTCATCACAATTTAACATTTAAATTCGAATATAAAAGTGACAAAGCCCGAGGCATAAGTAAATCAAATTAATAAGTTTCATCCAATTACACCAAGTTGAGCCAATTGAAGACCTGGAAACGAGGTATGCCTAATTTATTACGACACTTGCTGATTACACTCGGAACAGATGCAACTCACTTACAAAGCGAGGACGTAAGTATATAGAATGTATGTATGTATGGAGAATAAGTAACCTTCCAAGTACGTGAACATTGACGTTGGCCCAGGAACTGACTAGACAAGCTCTCGATGGGAACAAGGGAGGGGTTATCTAATGAAGGCTGTCGGATTACGCAAGATTTATTAATACAAAAAACGTACGCAGCAAATTACATTATTTAGGTACGGTATCTGCTACCCGTCCGCGTCCCAGCTCGTCACAATCCTTTTATCGGAGCTCCTAATGCCTAACAGAGCTGCCATTTTAGGCTAATGTGTTTTTATAATTAGATAGATTTAGATGAAGAGAAAAATGAAAAAAAAAGAATTAATAATGATAATATATGTATAATATAAGATAATAATAGATAATATGTACAAGTATCCAATGTTTAGATATAGAGACTAATAAAACAACGGAAAACGTTATGTTGATGATATCTCATGAACATCTCTAACAACATCAATAGCCATTTTATTCAAATCAATAGTAAACGTTAACAGAAACACGGTTAAGATTTGATTACTAATTAATTTTTTGTATACTGGGGTTTATTTGGTTGGTTTTTTAATTACGAATTAATACCAATTAATTACATTCAGAGATTAGTTATTGTTACATAATTTTAACGTACCGTAACATTACGCCTGTAATCCGGGAAGGGGTAGGCAGAGGAGTGTAGTATACTCCCACAGTTCAACAGTTACTTTTAGGTCCCATGGAATACAATAATATGACGTTAATACATTTTTAAGGTAACTTAGTAACTTAAGGTACCTTAGTAACTGAAAATAATGTAAACGTAGTAATGTACCTTATTTAAGGTGATGTTGTAAAACTAATTCAACTTTAGAGCCAGACCAGACAATGATCATCGCGGAGACAACATGTACTGTATTAATTTAATGCAAAAAATCTTCCTCGGCGTTTACTCATTTCACAAATCACACAATATGACAATAATAACAACTATTCGATCGAATATTATTCAACATATGAAAAATTTGAAGATAAAGACCATGAAACCTAATTTTATGTAAACCGCACTATTTCGTTTCAACAGGCAGGAAAAATCAAGCTATTATAGTTACAAATATGAGACCCTTTACAGTTCATAACATTATTCAATACGTACGGAACGATCGTAATCTTCTTGCTTTAATAACAAATACTGTTTATTTATTCGAGCAAGCGATTTCCACCTCCGACAAGCATTCGACATATTTTACGTAAAAAAACTGTCACAGAAATTGTATAAGGGAGAGGCAAATTTCATCTTCTGTTTCAACTCGCAAACAAAGCTCCTACAAGATACTATAAATATTAGATAAGAGTTGAGCTCGTACACAAAAACTTTTATTAAGAGAAATATTTCTCTCTCCTCTATCCCCAATATTGTTCTACGCGTCCCTTACTTTATATGAAATGTATGATATGCGATTCGTTTCATTCTTGTTATTAAACTTTGGCATAAAGGCGCCGCAACTTGTTAACGGTTTGCTTGTATTTTGAAAATCTATTTATATCGTATTATCAAGATAAGAATAGTAAGTAACTTTTTTGTTACGGACGAAGCAAACAAGTTAAGTCATTAGTGAGTCTTCTTTACCTACAGAAATATGTACATATGTGTATGTATCTGTTATGTGCTGTAATAGAGCTAATGGTTTGATATAAAAAAAAAAATAATCATAATAATAATTATTATTATTATTGTTATTGTAAATCATCCGTATTTTATTGGTGGCTATTAATTACAATACAGTGCAGTAAAATTTATATTAAACTTTCCATAACACAGAAGAGGCAACTTAAAAATAATAAAGCATAATGCTAAGTGAATTCAGAGTTGTAACGGATAGAAGGGTAATGTACAACATCTGGATATGATTAACCTAATAAATTGAAGACTGGCACTGGCAGTTCGCGCGTGTGCGGCGCCGGGCAGACGCGACTGTGCGTCTCCGCGGCGCCGCCAAACAACGAGACTATTTACACGGGGTTCGCGAGCCCCTCAACCTTCATACTCCCCAGATCACCCCTAGTTCCGATTTAGAACTATTTAGTGCATCCCACCGTGCAACTTGACTACTTGTCTACTATATCTAAAAGAGATGTAATAGAATCGCCATAAAAATATCGTACGGTTTTTATGAGTTTCATGTATATTTTACCAAACGATAACGACATGATGTGATTTGATTGAAGTATCGAAAAGCTCTCGCCCATAATGATTTATTTTAAGCCTTATTTAAATAAATACTTTATACATAGGGACAAATAAAAAGTCGTATTCGACGTGGAAGCACATTAAGCGATCTGTGAAGATTGCCAACACCGTTCGAAATCAGTACTTGAATGGATGACTGTTAGTGGAAAATTCCTCCTAGCACATCTTTGTAGCCGCTGTCCTTAAAAACAGCTTAAACATCCACCAGACCAAATGGCCACTAACCTGTATCTCCACTAATCAACATTAAGTCACCGAAATGAAGTACCAATACTCCAACCTCGCACATTAGAAAAAGAAATCCGTGTCCAACTGCAAGACATAAAAAGGATCGTAGACTTAGCGTTACCGATGAAATATACAGAATTACTGGTATAATTTGAAGTTACGGGGTAACACTGATATTCCGGCTCCTGTAATATGCATTAGTGAACATAAGATGAGAACAAGTCAAGTTCAAGATTCGTATTTGCAGTTCAAATAAGTCCGGCGCCAGGGCGGCGCGACTGTCCGCAGTCGCTCCGGCGCCGCGCCGGTCTAGGAAACTGTTTACACGGGGTTACGAACTCTCCATACACCCTAAATTCCGGTTTTGGGGTATTCTGCGTTACCCCACCGTTGTGCTCACAAAAAGGCACAGATTTTCCAACCGCGAACTTTTTAAACGTACGCAACATATTTTAGTCGAATAGGAACAAGCTTTCGTACTCGACTGTACAATAATGTCCCTAACTAAAACAATATTCTAATTAAGATTACGACAGTACACAGAACAATCCCCTCTCGTTATAAAATATACCTGTTTATTAAAGCAACATTAATTAGCTTCTGACCACAAAGGATAGTCAACTCATGCGCAAATTAGACATAAACTCGCCGGGTAACAATGACTCGACTGACATAAGTTTCCACGAACAATTTATTACGGAGCGAAATCTGGGCCAAATATAACTAAACAAAGCCTGCTCAATCAACAACTTGTGCTTAAAGTCGGCGCTGTCTGCCAACATTTTTAGGTAACAAGTAATATTTGCTAGAAATTCCGCTTTAAGTTAGTGCCAGCATCAAATTAAGTTGGGCCGCCGAGAGAACTAATCAGTGACACAAATTATCATTTTATGCAGAGGCAGAAGTTGTCAGCTCGCTTCGTACCTAGGATAAATATTTGGGTGATAAGCACGACTGTTTATTCAGAGTTTGGGTGTAACATGTCCACATAAGTATCTATTTAGATATTCACATTAGTATATTTATAAGCCGTGTTATTGAAGCAGTATGCCTAATTTTGCATCGAAACTACCTAATTCGAGACTTTGTATTGCAAATTTATACGATTTCTTGAGCTTTATTTAATATAAAGAAATCGACTTACGCTAATTTTATATTGTAACTACACCACCGCTACTGAACTGTTGGCGCTGAGGAGTGGTGCTTACATTCGTACCACAAGTTGAAGAATATAATAAATACAAGAATTAATATACAAATACGTTACAATTTCGAAAGCTTTCTTCTACAAATTGAAATGAGATCTGACAATGCAGTCCAGTAGTCGCAGCGCACTGACCTACATGCCAGTATACTTCTACTCTAATGAACAATTCACGGAACGCTTTTTTACTCACAAAAACAACAGTTTGATGCCTGATAACTAAAGCAGTCTGTGGTTAGATGCGAAGAGCTGAAGATCGAGCTCATAGGCGAGCCATTGGAGAGACCTACGTCCAACAGTGGACGGGAGTAAGCTGATGATGATGACGATGATGATGAATTAAAACAAGTAAGTGTACACACAAAAATATTTCCTCCTATGTATAGAGCCAAGTTTAATAAAATTGTACGAAATACATATGTACATTCAAGCTACTGTCTGTTTTTCATGATAAACATCTTAGGTTACCCAGTGCGCACGCAAGCTCAATAGGAGACCTAAGTGTAAACATGTTTGCTGACTTCTGGGAACGAACAGTCAAAACAGTCTCCGACTCCTCCCGCTGGACGTATTGTGATCAAGAACACACAAACACGGTTACTAAATCGGACGCAATAATTGTGTGAAATGTTTAGCTTCATTAAGCAGTGTGCCAACGCATTGTATTGTGGACTGATTAAACTTCGTTGCTTGAATGTTAAACGCGTGTTCCCCAAACACGGTCACCCAATCATCGCTCAAAAATAAATACGCCAGATGTCCAAATTCGCAACAACAAAGCAATTATTATCGAAACTCTTGTGTATTTGGGCGGCTAATTCCCAGAGCAAATCGTTAGATCGGGATGATGGGTGCTAATTAGTGTCTGCTGGAACATTTTACTCCAACAAATTAATTTGTATGTATTATTTGGATCTACAGGTTTCTTTTACTTATTCGTTATTACTGTTTATTGTGTTTATGTAACATCACGGCTGTAATCTTCGGAGGGGTAGGCAGAGGAGTGTAGTACACTACACTTCATCAATGTGTTTACGAATAAATTTATATCGTCCCGTCCCAAATTTTTCAATGATTTCCAATTGGCTTTTGAACAGGGCCCGTCTCTCCTCTACGCTGATTAATTTTGCACCGGCAATTGTCCGGGCCCTACTCGTCAGAGTTCACCTCTGCGCCCGCACTGAATAAAACATAAGTTTGCCTCACACTGACTCTTCCCGAATAATCTTTGTTGCTGTAACTTGTACGTTAACATTTTTTATTAAACGTGAAGTCGTTAATTTGTTCTACATCTCTCTATAACTTTAAACGAGTAATTCTACAGAAGAATTCTACGACGAGTAATTCTACACAAGAATTCTACGACGAGTAATTATACACAAGAGTTCTACGACGAGTAATTCTACACAAGAATTCTACGACGAGTAATTATACATAAGAGTTCTACGACAAGTAATTATACACAAGAATTCTACGACGAGTAATTATACACAAGAGTTCTACGACGAGTAATTATACACAAGAATTCTACGACGAGTAATTCTACATAAGAATTCTACGACGAGTAATTCTACACAAGAATTCTACGACGAGATACACAAGAATTCTACGACGAGATACACAAGAATTGCTTGTTTAAAGATATAGAGAGATGTAGAACAAATTAACGACTTCGCGTTTAATAAAAAATGTTAATGTGCAAGTTACAGCAACAAAGATTATTCGGGAAGTAGTACACTAATTGTAAGGCAATGAGTGTTGCGTTCCAGGTTAGACTAAGAAAATCAATTGTTAACTTATATTATTGATAAAATATGTGTGTTTTTAACTCTCGTGGTCACCTAAAAAGCCTAAAAGATCTTTGATAAAAGACGCTTATAAACAATATATTACAATATAATTGGTATAATAATAACCAAATATAAAAATACCGGCAATACTCGGTCATCCAGGTACTTTTAATAAGTCGACTGCCTCGTTGGACCAGTGGTTGCAAGCGCGACTGCCGATCGGGATGTCCTGGGATTCTAATCCAGGGTTGAGTACTGTTGGATTTTTCCAATTTAGAATTTCTAGTAGTGACTCGTAGTCTGAAATTGTGCCCAATGTATGGCAATAGGTTTACCACCTATTCCATCGGACTTAAACGTGACTGGTGAAACGTGGGAGCGTACTACACTCCTCTGCCTATCCCTTCGGGGATTACAGGCGCGATTTTATGTTCTATGCTGCGTGTTACTAATGTGTTTTAAAGCAGCGAGAATTACTATTATTTATTACTATATAGTGCATAGTGCATACATTCTCACACTAAGAAGTGACTATATTCATATACATACCTACAAATCTAAAAATCTTATGACGGAGCTGATGTGATTCGAAAACACGTACGAGTACGTGGACGCAGCCCACGAATTTAATATTTCATAAGCGCCCTGAATGCGTCCCTCGTTACATGAAATATTACAAAATTTTGCAACGCCGTTTCGCCTCTGTGTGGTTAATTTGAAACAACAAACTTCGCTTAGGTGCTCAACAAAAACTGCTGCGCGGTAAAACCTGCAACATGTTATTCATGTAGATAAGTCTAATGAAAATGTATTTGTGTCCTCGTTTAGACACTTCACAGTGTAAAGCGCTTCAAAGCAGTTATAATGTAACAACATTAATTCTGGATGCTTATATATTGTTAGACAACTTGACAGTTTTTATAAAATTATGCATATATTATATTATTATTATTATCATATCGTCACACCGGGTCCCTTGTTCGCTAGGCAGAGGCACTGAATGTCAAATATCTCTTTCCTCACAAATCTGACGTGCTTTTTCTACATTAAACACTCTTCGTATAAGCACACTGGTTTCGGAAATAAATTTGAAAGAAAACTACATACATAACGTAGTGAATAAAAATACATTCTTTTAAAAAACTTCATTGAACACTTCGATATGTTTCATAAAATTTCACAAACCTTAAAATAAAGTATAAACGCGGACAACTTTCGTAGCAGCATCACCGGTCTTTTATCAATCATATTGCATCCGAATTTCATTATCTAATAGGAAGCTCTTGTAAAGAGAGAAAAGTCTATATTGGGCCAACATAATAAAAGGAACCCCCAAGAACACGGATTTAATATAACATTATAAAAATGGAATATTGATATTGCGTGACTGGCTGTAATTTTGCGACTCTCATGACTCGTTCACCTACATTATTAGATTTGAATTTACGATCAGTTCACTAAATGAACGCAATGTACCGTTTGTTGCCTATTATAATTCATGGGACCGGAGACCTTATCTATTATTAGCTACCAAACTGAAACCCTCGTCAGACATATTCATTATAATACCAAGGTCGGATAACATACAAATAATCCTTTTAATTTCTTTCCAACCAAAATAACCTTTCTCATCATTCTACAGCACGCCAGCAATCATAAATGTAAACGAATTAAACATTGATAGATTCGGGATCCTTACTTTATTATTAAATGTTTCGCCAGTATTTATACACAATATTATATATGTATCGGCTTAACTCACGTACGTTTTTCGGATACTTAATTGTATAAAACATGATAAGTTAAACAAATAAGGGCGAAAGCGAAGTAAGTTAAGATATAGCCAGCCACGGCTCTGCATAAGGACGGGTTGACTGGATCTTAATGAAGTATAAAAAGTCTTCTCGGGCTCGTTATCTGCGGTATGAATGTGGGACCACCGAGAGCGCTTCCTGCCGAGGCGAGCTTTTGACGCACCGATGCAATGCGAGCGCCGCGGTGCATTCGGTATGAGGCAGAGACAAGCTCCATTGTTGAACGGGTTCATTAATACGAGCGGTGCTGACCTCGTGAAGGAAATTAATTGAAAGTTACATTACGTGCTCTTATATACTACATAGTTGCTCTACATTTTACAGTATCATAATAAACATGGCTTCTGTTTGCGTGCGATCACCAGAATTTTTAAACATTGGATGATAGGAAAACTATCAGTGAACTTAGTTCGGGTCGGTATACAAAACCACTAATTAATACAGGTTAAATAAAAGATTTGACTTCTTTCTAATTTTTTTTAAACTTTGCATAGAACATTAAGCAACGCATTACACAAATCTAAATTATGAATATCACATTATACGGCAAGAGTATTTTATGATCGAACGAATCAATCGCCATTTATATGTATAAGTTCGGGGAATTTGTCAATAGAAGGATGATTTTATTACATTACTTCACCTGACGAGTCATTAAATATATATAGAAAAAGCATACAGTACAATGATGCGGTCGACGGCAGCGGAAGCCATACCGCGACCGACGGGTATATCGCTTCGAAACCGGAACACGCGCTTGCGAGGCTTCCTTCAATTCACCCACTTTTTAATAGAACGCCATCACATATGTAGCTTTACATAAAAATGTAGGAAACCGCGTACCAGCTCAAACGTTCCTGATATACTCGTACAAACCAAATCCTATTGCCCACGTACACGCGTCGCCTCATTGCTTCTCTACATAGCAATGCGCATTACGCAGAATACTTACAAGATTACATCGGATATCCTTTATTCGCTTGTGCTTCTAGTACGTATTTGCAACTTAGATAAGAATGATTCTACGAGCAGTCCTAAATTCAATTCATGCATATTAAAAATGGACGGCCGCCTGGCAGTCTGCCAGAATGGCGTTTAAGGGTAATTGTTTACAAGGGAAAACCGTTAAAAATTCAGTGATCGGAAAAGGGGACACCTGTTTAGCATTATATTTTTTTGGTTGTAATATTGATTGTACCCGCATATTCATTTAGTGGACACAATGGGGCGAGCTTTGTGAGAGTTATCCGAGCGGCGTACTCGGCCCGACAATGGCGTGTTTCACAACATCCATAATGTTATTATGCCCTAGACGCAGCGAAAAAGGGAGATTATGACGTGAGGTACAAAGCCATTTAGTGTGACAAATAAGTTGCCGGATTACACCCGAATTATTCTCCCTATGAACATTCTGTTCGGTTGACTGCACCAGCTTGTTTACGCATTTATTTAATGGTCCGCGCTGGTACATCCCCAGAACTTAATCTCTGCATTCGCATGACTTATGGATTAACATTGTGTCGAGCACGAGGCCCGCGATTGTTTTGTAGGCGCATTATTTCTGTGCATCGTAAATAATTCGGGATTTATTTAAAAAAAAAACGACTTTGTCATATTATGCACATATTATGCATAATACTTACTTTATACATGAATTTACCAACTTTTACAACAAAATCATCATGGTTTCATTTTGGTTATACTTTTTATTAGGTACCTACTGGTTAATATGGTTAATATAATGAAATCTAAAAAAAAGTTACTTCACGCCTGTAATCCCCGAAGGGGTAGGCAGAGAAGTGTAGGACACACCCAGGTTTCACCGGTTACGATTAAGTCCCGTGCAATAGGTTGTGAACCTATTGCCATAAACCGGGCACAAATCCAGACTCCGAGTCACTACAATAAGTTCTAAATTAGAACAATCCAATAGTACCGATTTGAACCCCGGACATCCCGATCGGCAGTCGCGCATGCAACCAGTCGACCAACGAGGCAGTCAAAAATCTTAAATGAAATCTAGATACATTCATACGACTTTGAAAGTCAACATGAAGGAGAATATGTGAGCCTCGCTTTTCTTACTTCCGTATTTAAAAACATGTTGCTTTGTTCCAGTGGTATTTTTTAATTTCAAAAGAAAACTCGGTTCTCAAAACAAACCACGAATTCAACATTCGAGTTTCTATGTAAACAGTATTTTATTCCCTTCACATTACAGTGAATAATGTGGTTTTGAAATGTTATGTAAGAAATGTTTACCTGTTTTATGTTACTTAAGTATGGAACTAATATGTCTTTAGAAATTTTTGTAAAATAGCTTTCACCGTATTAACCTGTTTAAAGTTCTATTGATAAACCGATATTTGTTACATACATATCATCACGCCAGGTCCTTACGGGATAGACAAAGAGCCCGGAGTGCCAAATATAATCTTGCAGACCTGCCGTGCTCTAATTTACCCGTTTGTGTTTTCTTTATATATTTATTAATCGATGCGATCAAAGGTTACTTTTAAGGAATTCTTATAACAATATATATTATGACAAACTATAATTATGAAGATAAAATTTTTGTTCAACTACATTATAAAACAAATTTAAATACCAAAGTAAACCAAACAACACCATTTAAGTCCATCCGACCGACTGATAACCATCATCAGTCTAAGTGCTATACGACCATTCCATCCATTAATAGGTACATACGAGTATATCGTAGACCGAACTCTACTCATTACTTTACTGAAGAGTTTTCTAAAACTCTGCTTTCACATATACGGAATATAACATGCGTTAGACTGTTATAATTAACAATAATATTATATTACTTTTGTTACAATCTTACGTATATTACAGGGTTATCGAATAAAAGTCAATTTAAAAGAGAATGAAAATTTTGGCCTAGAGTTTAATGAATGTTAATTACGGTTACACTTCAGAACGAAATGCCAGTCTTGAAATTAATCATTAGCAAAATGTTTTCTTAAGCACTTAACAATAACATGCGTAGTTGGTTTATCGCCGTCGCAGTGAAGAAATATCCTCCAAACACAACTGCCGTGATATACGGAGCCGAGACTCGGACGCTCACAGTGCGACTGGTCCAGATATCTAAAGTCGCGCAATGAGCTATGGAGAGGGCTACGCTAGGAGACTCTGAAGAAGCGAATCTGAACCGAGATGAACGGACAAAGAACCAAAGCCATTTATATAGAGCAAAGGATGGTAACCTGCTGTGGCAGTGGACTCAACACGTCTGTCGTGGAACCGATAGTCGTTGGAGTAGACGTGTTTTAAAGAGGAAACACCGCCTAAATAAATACAGCGTAAGATGTTCTCCAGCTAAGTGGCGTTGCGTAATAAGCAATGTGGCTGACAGCAGGTGGATACGAAGAGTTGAAGCTGGGAGCTTAGTGACCGTTAGAAAGGCCTATGTCTAGCAGTGGACGGAAAGGGGCTGATGATGTTCACTTAAATTATAAACAATTATCGAGATTAAATGTTATAAGAGTAGTACCAAAAAATAATTTTTATTTGATGTATGTATATGCGGGCGCGAAAAGTGAAAAGCACAAACCGATCGATAGCGGCAAAACATATAGAGGTTGTAAAAAGATATTTTTTTCATCATTCATAAATTAAACAAAACAATTGTATAAATTGAACTTGTGATAATATTAAATGAACAATTACATATATTAAACGTCTCCGAGATATAAGGAAAATTGTTTTATTAAAATCGTAAAACTTTTTATTTAAAATTAAATTGATTGCTAGCTTCAAAGCATTGGGAAACAGAAATCGAGACCATGTGAAGTGAGGATAAGAATTTCAAATTTAAAAGAGGCTCGTAAAGCCGTAAAATAATATAATTAATTATTTCGAATGCTACTAATCTCCTAGATCTCATTTCACGTTGAATTATCATATGACAAAATAATGTCGTTGCGTTGTGACTTCGTAAATATTCGAATTTCACATACAAAAATGTTTTTTTATAACTTTCAGAGCAGTACGTACAGCGCAGTTTACTGCGTAGTCGATAAAAACTTTGTCGGTTACAATTTTTGACTCTCGTACAAAATGACATGCCATGAATTAGGGTTTGAGTTTTTTAATATTGCTTCGGTCTGCGGAGATTTAAAGGAAAAATAATATTTGGCAAATATAAATGACTAACGGTAGTAGGAAATTGGGTAGGCATTTGTCTCACATGGAAAAGTAACGCTAGAAATTGCAAATACCTCCTCAGAAAGTTACCTCCACGTTGTCCCATTTAAAAGCATTAAAAGGCTCACCTCGCTAAAACCTAAAAGCTATAGATATAACTCCTTTAAAAGTTCTCGTAGTATTTGCACGTGAAACATTAAGTAGAAGGTCTCAGAGAATAAACCACAGTTACAAGCGATTTATTTGAATTGCAAAATTAAACGATTCCACTGAAAGGAACAGCGAAATGAATTGAAACGATTCAATACGCAAAGTACACTGGATTATTGACAACGAACAGCGGCTTTACAGTTGACGAAGTTTGTCGTGCGCTGAGATCGTCGATACTTTTAATCCATACGAATATAATTCAGTGACTCTCTAATAACTGCACAACACATACTTTATTGGAAATTGGGTATTACAAATTAAATTAATCAACTATTTGATGGACAGTTGCGTTAAGTTTGCGGAATTGGGAGCCAGCCTCCGCTAGTTGGAGTGGCAGTTTAAGAAGAAAAATAAGAAGTGGACAAAAACGCATGATCTGAATGTTGCTACCCTTATTTTATTTATTATTTTTGAGTGTTAATATTTTTGCACTTGTTTTAAAATTATTTCCTTAGCACTGTTTCTTCTTTCGATCGATGAGCGGGATACTTGTGACATCGATCTTGAACCAAGCACAGGGCGTTTACATATAACATATGAATATTTTAAAATCAACATTTTTTATTTGGTGACTTGTTTTACAAATAGACTTTGTGACAAGACCAAATATAGTATCAGGTAATAAGACAAAAGGTCGTTCGAAGATGAACATGAGAACGCTCGGTTGGTGCCAGGCGATTAATTTAAATTGCAAACACGCTAATCACTCGTTCGCGTTCAACGGAAAGGAAGCACAGACTAGCAATGTGCTTTGCTCGAACGCTAAGATGTGAATTACTATGCATGGAATTTTCCGAACATAGAATATCTAATTACCACGGGCAGTACCTACGTTCCGCGAGTAATGACATTCTCCGATACACTACAGCAAAGGAATCTGACTTTAATCGTATCACAATTTTATAGAAAATCATTTGGGTTTATGTTTTTATTTGAGTAACTATTTTATTATAGCATAATTTGGAATTGCGGTCACTAAAAGTAAATATGAGCAGATCGTTTATAATACGACTTTAAATTGTATATAACCTGAAACTGTAATTTTGAACTGTAAAGTCGAATTGGGTTCTAATTAAGCAGCGAGCTTATCGGGCTTATTAGAAGCTACGTTAGTTCAAACGATTCATTTGCATTGCAAACATCCTAACCGCCGGCGCACAACGAAAAGAAACCGCACGCTTGCGGCGAGCTTCGGTTTAAGTAAGATTTGCATTGAAAAATAATTTAAAATTCTGCTACTAACAACGAAATATTAATTTCTAACGTACCTTTTATATAATGGACTTATATTTTGAACATGGAATATTAAATAAAGATTCGTTCGTCTTCATGGTCTACCCGTTTACCGTTAGATTTTTGAACATGTTTCTGACCTTTTGATGAGAATGTCTGTCGCCAGCCATACTTAATGTTCATTAGATAACCAAATTCAACTTTAGCTTTGATAGCCATAGAAGGTATACCAAATTATTACAGGGAGTGTATTTATAATACTAATAATAATCGACCCTTTTATCGTTCCGCTGTTGGAATATGGGTCTGCTCTCATAAGGTTAAGGCCATAGTCTGTCACGCTGGCCAAGTGCGGGTTGGCAGACTGCACACACACACATTAGAATTTTTTTTAAATTTTAATTCTAAGGTGTGTAGGTTTCCTCACGATGGTTTTCTTCACCATTAGCAAGTGATATTTAAACTTAAAACTCACTTTGGTAAAGAGGTGCGCGTATTGGATATTTGTGTATATTTGATAAGCGCCATCTAGTCATGAACTCATATATGACACATACACAGTACAG
>DWJK01002729.1:0-14143 GCA_018248815.1 Croniades pieria auraria
AGGAGTGTAGAATACTCCCACGTTTCACCAGTTACGTTTACGTCCCACTATGGAATAGGTGGTGAGCCTATTGCCATTTAAACCATATTAAATAATCTTAACAGATATTATTCAAACATGTTTTGCCCATATTTAACCTTTACCCCAATGTCTTACCCAAATATATGTAGAATATAATATGTCAATATGTCGCGGTAATATGTAATATAACGGGAGCATTTTGCAATGAAGCGAAGGTCTCAGGGATTTTTGATACCCTGTGCCGAATTATGAAAACGTTACCAGGATACCGCAGAGCGCACTAAGTGTGGAGGCGGCGTCTGTAATAATACGCCAATGCACAGATCACTGTCTACTTTGATATAAAAAATATAATTTAACATAATATTATTCTATAATTTTATTGCTTTGTCAAAATTTTAAAAAAAGATAACCTAATAGTAAGTAATAAGACAACAATACCAAGATAATTATGAAAAATCTAAAAAGACCTTGTGAGCAAAGTGATGCAATGTAAGACAGAAGCGAGATAGTATAACTTCACGAATAGGAGAAAATAGATATAGTTAAAACCTAAAGTATCCTTGAATAATAGCCGACGGGAACCAAATGTTTTATGCTTTCTGAAGGTTATATTGGAATTGCCTCTCTGTGTCCTGGATTTTTGAAGCACTTAATATTAAGTATTATTTTGTAAATTACTTTTATTATTATTTTCCTTCGGATTTCTAAGAAAGGAAAAACGTCGTGTTCTGACTGATGGGGGAGTTAGAAGTCTTCGAAACCGGTCTGCATGTATGAAGAAATTGATGCATGTGGAAGAAGGCAGGTATGCATAATGCAAGGATAGGCACGCCGTGCTCTCTGCCTACCCAGTGAGGAACTTGGCGTGAATATATGTACATATGTATGTATTTGTAAGAAGACACCCGTATCTAATGGTGAAACATTAAAAAGAGTCGATGATGGTAATGGTGTTAATGAGAATGATAATAATATTATTATTTTAAAAAAGTTTCCTTCCACACTTTTAAGCGCAGCAGAATAACAGCTGGGATATCCCGAAGTTGCGCTAACTTCATTCAAACACCATCGCTTACGAATATATCAGCTAACACACAAAAATGAACCTTAACACTCGTCATTACGTACTGTTTCCCTTCAGTTAAACTCTTCTCGCACCACCTCACAAAACTTCCAACCATAACATCGTGACACTCAAATCTATGTCATTGTAAAAGCAACGTTAAGGTAATAGCAGTAAAGTCGTGTTTTCTTCGCGCCGTGTAAGGTTCGGTTTATACAATACGGATCCAAGAAGTTTATGCAATTCTTAAGTTGTTATTATATAAGCTGCTTTGAGGCTTTGCAGGTCATTCTGGTTTGAAACGTTCAGTGCATTGAACGTGAACTAGTTCTTAAGTGATTGTTTTATTATATTTTAGGTAAGTTTAAATTAATTATTAATTATCTGCACATACACGATTCGTTCCGGTACACAATAAAAACTAGTCCATGAAATATGTATAAAAACATAATATATAGAACAAGCATTTTTAAACTTTGTCTGTCAGTCCATTGTTTTCATTTGACTGATATACAAATAGAAAATAAATAAATAAATGCATAATTGGATCACGTGTTCAAACCTGGCCAGAATCAAATGCGGAACCCCTCTGTTTACACTTGCGGGATAACAAAATTACTCGTTAAATTGTTAGCGTATCAAATATATTCATAACATCACGATGTAGGGAAATAATGTAAGTCAGTATGCACACTTGTGACGGAAAAATATTGAAAAGTATTTAATACTTTTGCATCAGTAGTTCACTACTTTGACATTATAAGTAAAAGACGATATTACGAATTATTGACATGATAATTTACGAGCGAATAGGGTGTATTGTATAAGTCTGTACTAGAAAGGAGGAAGCAAAGAAAGTGAGAGTTACTCGCGCTGGAAACTAGTCTGTCTATTTCTAACTTCCCACAAAGGATATATGAAAACGTGTGAGCTCAACGTCACTTTATACGTCTGTGGTTAGCGCTTAAAAGAAACAATTATTTATTGTTACGTAATATATGTATAATTATTTTAACTGCTACATAGATTAATTTCCATAAAAAAACTATTGCATTTTTTTCTTACAATTTTACTGTGCATCACTTTAAATAACTGATCGCCATTTTTTATGATTATGTATTAAAGTAATATTTAGTACTAAATGTCAATTAAAATACTTTAGGTTCATTTATAGATCACAACAATAAAATAAGACGTAACTAAAGCTTAATAGAACTTTCTAAGTGATACGACCCGGCCATTGTTACGTAATTTATTGGTTCGCCTGTCACAATAGTAGCGTGTTGTGTGAATCATTCATTCTCAAATAATTATAATGACTAGCCTCATTACATGAATATAGTTAATACTAATATAATTATGTTGCTAAATAAATGAAAATTCATATTCTAGGGCCTCTACGCACAAGTAACATGTAGGTGCAGGCGAGTATAATATAAGTGTAAATTAAAATATTGTACCTTAAAAACTTAAATTACAGAATTTCCACAATGAGCGATACATCTACTTCATGTTATGCAGTAAAGTTTTGTGAACGCGCGATTGTGTCGCTACTTTTGGCACCGACACTATCGCAACAGTCGTGATACAAATGGGTGATACGTTGACAAATGTATACGACCCGCAGGCCGCAACAGCATCGCAACTGCATCGCGTTCGGCGTGCGACTGAATCGCCGCAAAAAGTCGCCACTATCTACCTCCCTAACGCGTGTAATTCTTTATTGGAACTTGTCCGAGCAAACATCTCCACCACGTTAGAATCTAAGTATGGGTTCTTCGGGTATTTTAAATGTGAATAAAAGAAGTTCATATATTCTAACATGGCTTTTTACAAGATAATACAAAAGTGGTAACAATAAATTATTCCAAAATTTTCTATTTAACTTGGAAGAAAAGCCGCTTTTATAGCGACTTGTAAGAATACAATGGCTATACCAAACGCTCAAACTTGTATTAAAAAATTGTATACAAAAGAAAAATATTCAGTTAAAATTAAAAAATATATCTCACATGTAATAAAGTGTAAGTTAGATAATTAATAATTACGTATTATGTGAAATAATACGAAAATTTGTCTTGTAGTTTCTACGCTCAGATTAATAAGGCCAGTGTGAATGGTAGATTGAGAAAAGTACATCAATTAAATTGGAGACGTGCTAAGAGTAGGCTAGGGTTTTAATTAAAGTAAAAGAGACTTTTGGACTTGAATCTTCTTACAGAATGAACAGAGTTTAGGCTATAGTCAAGCATGCGGGCTGATCCAGGCCAGCAGAAATAATGGCAAAAAATATGGAGGAAATTTAGGCACGCGAGTTTCTTAACCATTTTTGTTATCTCTGTTACAGCAACTGAAATCTACCTTTAAATCGCAACTTTATAAAAAATACATTTATGTCTTAATTTTCAAACCAAAACACCGAAACTGGAGGCAGGTTTTAAATTTATTGCTGCTATATTTAAATTTAGAATGTTTCTTCAGAATATAAACGTTAAAGAGTGCCCCCAAACGTACGTAATGTACGTATTGCAAATAAACCATATCACAGACAGGAAGTACCCGCTGAAATGAATTCTACGTGACTCGTCACAACCACTTCCTGTACAATTACTCAACGAGTCTTAAGCCTCCTTTTGACACACAGCCTTAGTAAAAACTTTTTCCTGACGCAGAACGGTAAGCGAGAAAAATACTTATTACCATCAACGTCATCAATCGCTTTCTCAGACCACTGTTCAAGGTTCATATTGTTGTCACTAGCTGTCACCCTGGCCAAGTAAGGGTTGGCAGATTTCACAAGCTTTAGAAAATATTACGGAGAGCTTTAAGATACAGAGAATTTTTAAGGTGTTTTTTGACTGTCACAGTAAGTTATATTCAGTATTACAAAAGACTTTACATAATAAATAGGTTCGTGTCCGAATTTTAAACAAAAAGGGGAAGTGGCAGGTTTTAAGTAACTAGGCAAAAAATATTGTGAAGAAATTATTTATCAAATTAAACTGTCGCATATAGGGGAAGGAAAGAGGGGGGAGTGTTGTGTTTCTTAACAGCAGCACAAAATATTGTAGGTATGTATACAACTTCAAATGTTTTGAGACTCTGACAACTTGCGCCAGGTGGTTTGTAATTTTATTGGCTTCTTCTAAAATAAAAAAATGTCAATGTAAATGTGCCTATGACTTAGGTCTGGCTGTTGTCAGCTTTCTGGTCATCGCAGCAATTTCTCTCCAGTTTAGCATCAGATATCCTTGTTGGAAGATTTTTCAAAATATTAAAATTAATAAATTTTTTTGTAATCCAAACTTTTACAGAATAACTTATCTCGTTTTTACTGATTGAAAAGAGTTTCTATAACAATAAAAAGTATTATGAACTTGACACTCGCTAAATATATATTATATCGCTCAAAACGCTGCAAGCTTTGGGTGAAACACATGTTAATAAAAGAAACGTACACACTATTCCTAATAAGTGAGAAAAATATTATATTAGTTCGGGAGAAAATTGTATACGCCAAGATGCAATACCAGACCTTTTGTGTGCTACGCTTTATTACTCAGAAGTAGTTATTTTAACGCAAGATTAAAGTTAAGACCTTTTATAATTAACGGGTACTCAGCAGAGATGAGATGGCATGAGTTAAGACATCTTGTTAAGATAATGTTTGTATGGAGCATATCTCATTATCAAGCTACAATGTATAACTCATTAGTTTTTAGCCGCGGCTCCGTTCACAATCCCACGGGAAAGTTAAATTTTCCCATACAATTCGCACATCCCAAAGTCATCCTATCCTAAATCTCGATCCCGGTAATAAATAATACCACCGTAAATTCAAAGCTGTAAGATGAGAACATTAAGCATCAATTTGTTGATTTAGTATTAAATTCTTGTTTAAATTAACTTAATTAACTGGTGGAACGTGGGGTGTACTATACTCATCTGTCTAACCTTTGAAGATTGCAGGCGTGATGTTGCGTTAAACTAACGTAACAGCATTTTATTAGTTAAATAATCTAAGACTATTAATAAATTGTCCATTAAGCAATGGCATAGTGCTTTAGAATTCAGCCTCCAACGCCAAAGATCCTGGGTTGAACTTGTGACGCGCGTGTTTTCTTCACAAATCTTTCTGTATGCGTTTTAAAATAAAATAGCAGTTGCCCTAACGGTGAAGAACATCTCCATAATGTTCTTTAAGGCGCATTTGCCAAACTGCTCTTGACCAGAGCAACAAATTATAGTTTTAACCCTTCTCACTCTAAGTGAAAAACCTAATCCAACAGTGAAACGGTAAAAGAGTTAATAATGATGATGATGAATTAGCAATATCATCATCCAGATATCCGAAATAATGTGAGATTCTCGTGCAGAAGAGCGGTATGGCAGTAATTGTGCCAACCCTAACTATTCTTATCATAAACTTATACGAACCATGTAAACTTTACACGAATCATACAACAGATGCAGAGCACCATTTATATAAATGTGCCATCCTGTTTACTATTCAACGCATTACCGACCTGCGCCGGTTCTTGCGGACATTCACATGATGGCCGATACTATGCGTTATTGCCTGTGACAATAGGGCTGTCACCTTGCGAATATTGTATGAGGGTGTCTTTGGTTCTGCTGCGTAATCTTTTTGGATTTTTTAGGGTTTTGCTGCCCAAAGGATGAAAATGGAACCCCGCTAATAAGGCTGCGTTTTCTATCGGCCTATCGCAGGGTTGTATCTCTTTAACTGTAAGAGGGAAATAATTAAAATTTGGAGCAAAATGTGCATTTATTATAACTGCCAGAACAACAAATAATGAAAGTATAATTAAGTAAATAATTAAAGAGGGTTCTCACACAAGAAAAATGTTTTTAACTAAATTATATTCAAAATATATAATATTACAAGGTGGTTATATTGCCTTTCTTGTGTGAGCCTACTAGCCGACCTGCACTGAGCTGAATTTCTTGTCTGTTGAAACTATATATCGTAAGAGATGTTATGGATAATTTTGAAACTCGTTACGCTATTTTTCTATGTACTTGCACATCAACAGCCTATAAACAGCGTGGTGAATATTGGTTCAGGTTTCGCAAGTATTAAAAATTAATAAAAAACAGCGAATAAAAAAATTTAATATTTGATGATGGAACAAACACGAATTACAGTTACTATTCAATCGTTTGATGCTACTATTCAATCGTTTTCTACTCAGTACATTGTTGTGCGGTGATTCGAGAAAGACACATTTCCAATTGCCTTTAATGAAATGAAAATTTTAGAAACATTATGACAGAATCGAAATTGACACAGTTTCTTGTACGTTTTTTCATTTAACATAGATATAAAAGACACTATCTTTAATTTATACAGCAATAATAACAAACAATAATGTAAATTTTTAAAATTGTTCTTTAAATAACTTTGGAACATCAATGAACAATCAAATGTACAAGCAAGAGAAAAACCGTTACCAATACGCCTTCAACTCACGCGCGACGCAGTGTCCGCGCCTCGTGCGTCTCGCTCGCACGTTCTTACTCCATCGATACCACGTAGTCAAATTACATAAATATATCGACACCGTGTTGATATTGTGACCATAAACAACACCGTGACTCATCGCAAGGCACGTGACACACATACCGGTGTCAGATTGTGAATAGTGATAGACTTGAACGGTTTCATATATTATTTGAATTCTTGTCATGCGTTACGTTATAGAGGTTTGGTATTATTATTATTAATATTTATTTTAGTCAATACTTAAAGTTTACCTATATTAGTTAAATTATTATTTGTTTAGTTATTCAGTTCAATTTTATTCACAGATCTAAATTTTTAAAGTAATAATATCACGTTATAAATTATAAACCATGCTCGTGTGACGTTAGATGGCGCTGTTTCATTGGTAATTCTTTGATAAACGAAGTAAGCTTACGCGTATTCATTTAAGTAACAAAAATGAGCAATGAATTTTAAAAGTATTGAAAATCGGTTTAAAAATTATCGATATCTACACGTCACACATTATCAGACTCTCTCAATTCACTGTTGGACATATACCTCCCCTAATGAGCGCGGCTGTTAATTTTCTTAGGAGTGTTTTGCCCTTAATCCCCACACTGAGCGTGAAGGTTGTGGAAACCAAAGCACATCTTATCGCATCATCTACGCTGCTGCCTGTCGGTGATCAGGGCTTATATCCGTGCCTAGGTGGGCTGCTGTTCACCATGAAATGTACCACGGCTAGCTGAGATTGTTCCGGACTCCTAAGATGAAACTTAAATCCCGTGGACCACAGAATCTGTCTATGACACGTTAAAATTGATAATAATAATGCTAACTTCTCGGTATTTCTAGTGATAACAAAGATTTTCCATTCTTTATACTATTTTCCAACAAAAGTTTAAAACTGCTTTAACTATTTTTTTTGGTCAACTTAATTATTTTATAATTACCATGATAATTGCATAGTATGTGTATATTTTCTGCGTATTACTGTTATCACATAGGTCTTGTAATTGTTTAATTAATATAGTTTTGCAACTGCAACGAACATTCAAAAGATCAAGATTCATTTTGACAACAGACTGGATTATCTAATAATACGACTACATCTTCCCGAAGAGATAGGCAGAGTAGTTTCATACACTTCCACGTCTCAGTAGTTACGTTAATCGTCCCATCATAGAATAGATAGCTACTACTAGGAGTCTCAAATTAGAAACATTCAATAGTACCCAACTGTACAGTTAGACTGTAACATGGACAAATATACCGACATGCGAAAGTGAAGCGAAGTAAAAGCGGGAACCATCAGTATTGTCCGTCGGCTCATGTAAAGTACACAGACCATGTGACATAAATGTCGTTAATAATTAATTATATAAATTTACCTTCTAATACAATTCTTCCGTTGTGATTTGTTTTTGGTGTAAGAAAACATCATCGGTATTTTTTTTCCCAACTGAGATTGAAAAAAATCGCGACTAGCATGAGTTTTTTATTGTACTTCAAAATATTCAGATGTAATAGTGATTGCAAGTGATTATGTTGATTAGAAATTTGCTTCCGGAAAAATGAATTACATATTTAAAAGTGTGAATTTAATTGATGTTTAACACAAATAGATTTTTACAACATATGTCGTCCTCTTATTGACGAATGCTTCCTAGATTTTGTTTGATATTTGTTTTGAAATCAACGATATTTATTAAATCTAAATTAATGCCCACAAAACATATTAGTATCACGATCAACTGGTCATCATCATCGTCGTCAGCCTCTCGATGTCCACACTGGTCGACATAGGCCTCCCCTAATCGGCGCCACTCCATCCGGTTCTGGGCCTTCCAAATGCAGTAGCTTTCCACTGACTTCTTCAGGTCGTCAGACCATCTGGCAGGAGGGCGGCCTACACTCCTTTTACCGAGACGTGGTCGCCATTCAATAACCTGTCTCCACATCGGTTGTCGGTCACTCGAGCGATGTGGCCAACTGTAATCAACTGAAGACATCAGTTGTGACATTTTATTGACCGAATTTTCGTGTTGGTCCTGACATATGTATTCTTCTTTACAGCATATTATAGTGGATAAAGATGTTGAACCAAGCAA
Organism: Croniades pieria auraria; assembly: GCA_018248815.1. NCBI lineage: Eukaryota > Metazoa > Arthropoda > Insecta > Lepidoptera > Hesperiidae > Croniades > Croniades pieria. The sequence continues at coordinate 8,708 of DWJK01002729.1, forward strand.
GATGGCTGATGGTGGCTATAGCAGCGATACTCGCGCTGCAGTCGAGAGGAGAAGGCGGTATACGCCTGCCTGACCAGCCACCGAAGGAAGAAACTGAAGGAAGATCTTTACATTTTGGTGAAGAAGACCACGGACGATCGGTACATAATTTTTTAAAATTAGTTCACTACATTTTAAAACGTAAAAATCAAACTTACAATTCTTAATTAAGTAATATAATAATATATTAGAGATATAATTTATTATCTTCAAAATTCCAAACCTGCCAGTAAAGGAGTCCCAAATCTCAAAAACTGTAAGGTAAACATCGCTAAAATCATCCTTAGCCATAGAACCCTTACAAAGACTCGGAGTCTATGAGTCAACTATGCAACACCTATGTATATCTATAATAAAATGCTTCCACTCCTGTACCATGAGTAAAATGATAAGAATACTGTTTCACAACACTCGTATTATATGCCGGCCTCTCTTGTTCAGCCTCACGCACAAGGACGGGGACTTCTGGACTGGCTTGGCCTTGGCGAAGACCAAGACCCATACATTCAGCAGTCAACCCAACAGTGCATCAATGGCGACTTGGCTGACTGCTTCAAGGCGCAGGCTTTGAGATCATTCGACGATTTCTTCGATAAACAAGCGTATCAGTAAGTAGTCATAAAGTCATAAAATTTTCGTTTTGATCGTGGATACAGATAGCAATTTTACGGAAATGTAATATTGTCAATAGTGTTGGTAACTATCTTTTATTGGTTTATAACAATTAAATTAAACTAACAATTTATTTACTAAAATACATATTAAGTAAAGTACATTTTAGATAGGAAAATTTATTTTATAAATCCTTCATCTCTTCTAGGCTTTCAGAAAATGCTGTGCTGGTGAAGGTGGAGTCGCAAGCTAAGGCTCTCGCCAGAGAGCCTCCGGAATTGAGTTCCCAGCCGAGGAGCGAGGACTCTGACTGGGACGCTCTCGTAAAGTACGGCATGAGGAAAATCGAAAGGTAAGATAAATTATTCGTTTATATCACATTAATAATAATTTGTACCAAGGAGCCAACGGGCTAGACAGACCGAGGGGCTAGTCGAATCAATCACAAAAATGTAATTTATGGGATAACAGACGAAACTATTACACGAAGTCTTCCTTAGTATATAGCTCAAAATATTTAATTAAAAACTACCAAAAGAGGACGTCGTAAAAACCCCTAATAAAAAAAAACTTAGTTTTACTTTCCTGGTTTCTGTACAAACCTTGTGTTTGCTACTTTCTATTTGTTTTTTGATTTCTTTTCTGTGTCTGTATGGTATTCCGTAGTAAGTTCCAAGTTGTATCTATTCAAATCCGATAACATACTGAATATCATTTTTTATATTTGAAATTTAGTTTCAATCAACTCTAAATATTAGGTAACAGGCAAGGTTAATGATTTATCTATGGTCAATATGCACATAAATCAACCCTCGTATTGAGGGTTGCCTTTAGTACATTTGCGCATTTAGTAATAATAAATGAAGATAAAATACTCCATTTTGCATAAAAATAAAATCGTCAAAAACAAAATGGAAAAAATACCAAGGTAGTTTTTAAGTTTTCTATGTAATAAAAGACAGTCCAATTAGTACAATTTATAGTGTAGATTAAACTAAGAACTTCCGAGTCATCAATTGGTAGTTAAAAAACTTTAATCTTCAACTTAGAATACTATGAAACTACATGTCCCAGTTGCGGCAAGTAAAGGCAAGCGATGAAACTTCGTTTTGTGATTAATGTTATTTGTACAAATATTTACGTTTGTTAGAACTTTTCATCATCATCATCATCAGCCTACTCCCGTCCACTTTAGGACGTAGGCCTCTCCAATAGCACGCCACTAAGCTCGATCTTCAGCTCTTCCAATCCAACCGCTGCCAGCCACTTATGTACTTTTCAAACTTATATATTTTACGAACTTGCCAAACCTTTAAAATGTAATTTTATTATTAAATCGTTACACCAGGTCGTTTATGATGTAGGTAGTGAGCACAAAGTTTACGGTAGGTTAGTAAAAAAATAGTATTTTTTTTTAATAGACAAATATTATAACGTCTTTTATTGCTTGTTTAATTCCAAAATCGCTTCCCTTTAACGATCAGACATTTCTTAATTCACTCGAAACAAACTGTATATAATTTTGCGATCCTTACCCGTTTCATAAAATAACTTAAGAATAAAATTTTAGCCAACGAGTTTTCTTTCGATGCGTAATTAATTCATTCATCACTTATCACTTAATGGCTTGTTTATTATAATTTTTATTTTTTAATCAGAAGTAATGGTGGTATAAAGAATTAACACGAATTGAAAACTGCACACGAATTATTTGGTGATCAAAACAATTGATTACAACAATTGGTATTTTTATTACGAATTACATTGAAAAATTTAACGTAAGTATTGATGTACTTGTAAGTGAACAGCCAGTAATGTATAATGTGCAATCGTAGTACTTGCATAAAAGTTTTAGCTATCTACAGTATTTTCCTGCATAAACTTGAAGTAAACTAAATATCGAGCTTCTCTGTAAATACAATATTCCTAAAAATGGATACTAAGATTTTTCTTCACTTGTCACGTAAATACGTGAAGCTTATGTATCTCCTTCCGATTCCGAAATCCCGACATATTCGAGACGAACGACATTTTTAGTATTTCCATACATTATGTAGTATTTCTGTACAGTTGTTCTATGTATTTCCGTTGGTTACATAATCCAATACCGATTGCCAACAAGTAATCTTTCTCTTCAATCCACAAATAATCCTCTCTATTCCTGGAAAACTCTTTAAGAGATCATTTGACTGATACGTTATAGACATACTTTTATGGAATTCGTTTTACTCATGTGTATAACTTGTTTCTCTTTTTTCTGGCATTTAATTATAACTTACTGATCTTGTAAATAATGTACATGTAACGAAATGGTTCATTTCCTTATGTAGATTACATAATTTATATTCAACTTTATTTATATTCCTAGATGTGCCCGCGACTTCGTACGCGTAGATTTTGTAAGTTTAAAAAAAATTAATTGACATAACTTCTTTATTTGTTAACCGATTTAAATAAAAAAAAAAAACACTAAATGTTAAGTGAAGCCTATCACAATATAATCCGGAAAACTGCATTCAAATCGGATAAGCCGTTTCTGAGATTAGCGTGTACAAACATACAGACATGCAGACTAAATGAAAAAACATTGTTTTGGGTTCTCTTGCTTATATAAAGGCACCCCTTTATGAATTTTTAAATATATTTGCCATGAACAGACAACGATCAGTTACAGTTTTATTATTAGTATAGATAAATGACCAGCCTTCGATCTAAGTTTCGGTTTCGGTTTCGGCTTAATACCAGATTTCGATTGGACACGAATTGGTCCTATTGTCTGCTTCGTTTACAGTTGCCTGGAACAGAATCAACACATCTGACGCCTGAAGTTTTAGCCTGCAAAGTGCCCGGACTTGCGCAATTAGTAAAACCAAGTCATATCAGTGACTGAACACTTAGTATCTTATCTTTATTTAATAATTACAAAGCTTTCTCATCAAAGAGTATCTTTTAATTGAAACTGTTCGCTTAAATGTCGTCATCAACTCTTTTATTGGTACACTTCAGAACACAGGTCTCCTCAGAATGAGAAGGTTTAAGAGCATTGACTGTTACGCTGTCCAAATACAAATTTATAGACTTGACGTGACATCAAGAAATGTATCGAGAATTGTAGTGTGCAGGCTTATACGCTAAACTGTATTTATTCTCTATTCCAAGCCTGTCCTCTTTTCGCATACACTGTTCTAGCAGTGTAAAGCTAAGCGTGTAATCACGTTCATATTACCCTTTATGGACTTTTTTGCATAATCCATTCATCGCATAACTTAGGAATATCTATTATTTATGGTGCATTCAAACTTCTCATTCCAGATTTTTGAGGTCAACGGCTTTAGAAATGCAATTGGACGATGAAGTCACCGCGAACGGAATTGTCGCTCCAAGATTCATCGATGAGATCGCTGATGAAGTCGACATCATTGAGGACAAGAAGGCGCCACCTTTCCGTTTGTATCTTTTTATTTTGTATAAGTAACAAATATTCAATTGAATTCATTTGACAGTAAGTACGATAGAGGTCAACATTGGTTAATATCGACTACCTCGTTATTCGAATGGTTGCAAACGCGACTGTTGGTCTACCTGTTGATCTGACTCTGATCTCCTGGGTTCCATTTCCAGATTATATACTATCGGATTTTTCAAAATTAGAATTTGCTAGTAGTAGATAGGAGTCTGAATTTCTGGGCGGTATACGGCTATAGACTTACTCGCTACGCTATGGTGAGACGTAAAATATAACAGATGGATCATAGGAATGTACTGCACTCCTCTACCTAGCCCTTAGGGGAATTCAAGCGTGATACTATGTTACTATCTATATGATTAAATTATGTATCGACTTAACTCACGTATGTTTTTTCAGGATACCACAAAAAACATCTCGAATATCTCAAAAAATATACACGAATTAGGTCCGTATATAATTTAATTACAATCGAGCATTTGAGGCCTCACTGCCGAAAACTTTCCCCTCAGCACGAGTACAATTAGTAACCGTGTTTGCTTCGATCAAATATTGGTGACAGCAAAAAATTTCAATATTTAAGTATTCATTTTCAAACGGACACGCAGAATGCATTTGACCTTATCGTACTATATAACTAATAGATCTACACGTACCTAATTTGAATTGGACAGCCAATAGGACGTTTCGCTTTACAAATATAATATGACTTACTAATTCCTGTTACTATCTCTACTTACTTGACTAGATGTAGACTGAAGTTCTACAATGGAATAGACAGAACAGACAATTCCATAACACGTTTGTGAATTTCTCCAAAAACCTATTACATTTTGTCGTATTATTATTTATAAAGCTTGTCTAAAAATACGCTAGACACAGGATCATTACACGAACGGACGTAAACTCAAATGAAAATACCAGATCTGTACATGACAAGATAGGATCGTGGGCACATATAAAGAAAGACTTTGACAGCGGCTCTCAAAGTATTTTTAAATTGATTTTTATTGAAGTATCTTCGGATAGGGTCAGTTAGACTATAATTTGATAAACAGTTATTAAAACGTATGGCATTACATTTTAATAAATAACGTGGCGTTTGTATATAAATTATATTTATTGATTTGTAAAGTTTAGTGCACCAAAATGACAATTGTGACATATATGTTTATTTATGGAGGTATATTGTTACTTCATGTTACTAATAGGTTACATAATATCAGAAAGATAAAAAATCAAATTCAAATTCAAATTCAAATTCTTTTATTCATTATAAGGTATATACATAAACTCAATGAAGGTCATGTCTAGTCATT
>DWJK01002730.1:0-14142 GCA_018248815.1 Croniades pieria auraria
GAATTTATAAAAAAAATAATTCTAAGGTGTGTGAAGTTCGCCAACCCGCACTTGGCCAGCGTGGCGGATTACGGTCTTAACCCTCTCAGTATGAGAGAAAACCCATGTTCCAACAGTGGAATTATAAATGGGTCGAAAAAAAAAAAATGCCTTTTCCTGCCTTTATTATACAACATATTCCGTTCAAACCGAATTCGAATACGAACTTAATGTTACTTAACAAGAACTTTAAGTAAACAAAGGTAACTCAAAAGGGTCAATTATATTACATTAACGTGACTTGTTACTGTTATTATGAATACATTCGAAAAACAATACCGGAATTATTTTGCTTTCACGCTATTATTCATGTGCTTTTTGTATCGAACAAAGAGACAACGACCACATTTCGCCAAATTAAATTTTGTGTGTTTTTGTAAACGTTGAAGTCAAATATTATTTGGGCCAAAACGTAGTTCGTGTTTGTTTAAATATATTTTCATGCTAAGGGTACTTAAGTTTATGCATATGTAATATTTCATAAATATACAGAGTAGTTATGTGCGTCGAATTATCATAAATCGTAGGACAGTACGCTTTGATTACGACCATCAGATATTTTTGGGATTTTCCCATTCAAATTCAAAGCACGTTTCCTCTTTTCAGGGGCGATCTTCGATCAAAGTACCGAAGAGACTCAGTACGTGTTCCGATACGCAATGACAGTGCACAACCAGAACATCAGCAGCCGTCGGCTCGAGCTGCAGGCCTACGTCGACATCATTAATACTGCGGATGCCTTCAAACTTTCACGACTCAGTAAGTACTTTCGGTAACTCACAATAAGCATATTTATGGTAATAGACTCATCACCTATTCATTCGACATAGAGTATCTGATGAAAAACGGTTTCATTTAAATAGATGATTTTAATTAAAAAGAAAAATAATATTTATTACAAAATTAAACATTATCTAGGACTGAAACCATAATAAGTCCGATATAAATAGTCAGCTTTTACAATCCAGTCGTTCATTCCGCGGACAATAGATACATTTTGTACATATTGTGATAAATCTCGTTGTAAATAGAATTTCGTTCAAAACAACTCATTCATTAACGTAATTAAATGTAAATTATAAATTATCTGTGGAGATTAAACCGTTGAATGACATTAACTATGGTACAAACAACTGAAATTTCAGCAGTCAACTGTGCATTGTTACGCTAATAAATAATATACGATAATTATTACGCACCGTTTGAACGTATTTGGATTAATTTTATTCCCGCAATTGTCATTGAAATAAACTCGTAAATAAATACTGTTGACTGCCTTGTTGGTCGAGTGGTAGCAAGCCCGACTGGCGATCGGGAGGTCCTGGGTTCAAATCCTGGGTCGAATACTATAGGATTTTTCTAATTTAGAATTTTTAGTAGTGTATCGGAGTCTGGATTTGTACCCGGTGTATGGCAATAGACTCACCACCTATTTCACGGGACTTAACCGGTGAAACGTAGGAGTGTACAAGTACCTACTTTACTTCTCTGCCTACCCTTTCAAAGATTACAGCAGTGATGTTACGTTAGTGTAGGTTTAATGGTGACGATTAACGATTCATTAGTATCTTATAAACAGCTATAACTTGGCGGTTTAGGTATACCCATCACGTTGAGGTTCTTATATTCAACTCCTGACATGTATGGGTAACATGGTGCGTTATTAATATTAGTATTACTTATTATAATGGAAAATAGTGAAAAAGACTTAAAAAAGAGTGACTTTCTTAAGTAAGCTTAGATTTTCTCTTTTAAGATGTGAGTTTGAATAAAATTAAGAATGAAGGCGAGCCCTTGTTTTCTTGGTTCCTATTGGTATGTCTCCGAGAAGCTGCCATCAACGCGCTCGTGATCAGAATACCGCTGCCTTGATCAATACGGAAGTTTAAATGGGCCTTGTACTTTAGACGAGTTCACATTCAGTAACAAAGAACAAAGTTAACCGTCGAACGAAGCCTTTTCGAAAACCACACGTTTAAAGTTTAACAGTAATTAGTAGAAGTAGTAGGTTACTTTGTGGGTGGCAAATAGAAGAGTTACGCAAATAGATGCTGGACGCGGCAAACCGAGGACAGGGCGCGATGGCGCACATTGGGGATGACCTATGTCCAGCAGTGGACTGAAATAGACAGATGATGATGATGTTAGAAGAGGTTTAATTTATTTATAATTATTAGAAAAATAAATTTTTCATTTGAAAACGTAACAAAATATTTTTTTCTCCTGTTTACAAATAAATTTATAAATTTCCTTTATAATCTTCATTATTTAATGTATGTATGGATGTGACATTCTTTTTATGCGAAGATTTAATTTTGGGTCGCATATGTACAACATAATATATGGTAATAAAATAGGATCGAAATTTAAATAACCCTAATGTAGATTGGAAACGATTCGTACATTTAAGGACCGCTGGGCCATCCTCTTTTGGTTGATTAAACGCTAAAGATACATTGTCAAGGATTTTTCGGATCTTTACAGGACATATCAATTAGTTTAAAGTCTGGTAATAAGTATTAAACCCCGCACTTGGCCAGCTTGGCAGATTATGGCCTTAACTCTCTCAATACGAGAGGAGACCCATATTTCAACGGTGGAATATTAAATGGATCGATTAAAAAAGAATATATGTTTTTTAATATTCCATCAATTTATGACATCAAACGAAAAGGGTTATAGTATTAAGTCAGTCAATGCGATGCATCACAAGCGAAAAGTACGCCAATCAAAATTTCTGAAATTTCTGAAAAGAACTGCTCCAAACAGCTGTTTAATCTAACCGGTTATAATCACAAAATTATGGTAATTATAATAATAATAAGGGTAATTATACATTGATAAATATCTTTCTACTGTAGTAAGCAATTATATTCCAGAACTCGATGTTATACCTTATATTTTTGGTACATAATTAATATTTTGCTTTTGAATAATTTTTAGTCTTATCTGAAATTTCTAACAACTTATAACTTATATTCCTATATATATATCTTATATCTTTTTATATTTTCTCACAGTACAGTAATGTAGACACAGTATAACTTAGATAACACAAATAACTTAGAGGGCCTACGCCGTAGTCGGAATTTAATTATTTTAAAGTCTGTTAGTACAATTTGTGTAAAATCGAAGAAATCTATAAACGATAATTTTACAAATATAACGCTAAGTTTGTAAATAATATAAATTAAAATATTAAGTTTGTGTTAAAAATAAGCTTTTTATTTTGTAATTTTTTTACATAAACAATTCAAAATAAGAGATCTAATAGTTATACGATGAAAGAACATATTGATGTGGTATGTGTGGAGTAGCTTATTTATTCATTTACTTCATTAGTTCATCATCATTTCAACTCATCATCATCAGCATCAGCCTGCTCCCGTCCACTGCTGGACATAGGCCTCTCCAATGGCACGCTACTGAACTCGATCTTCTGCTCTTCGCATCCAACCACTGCCAGCTACTTTGCGTATATTGTCACTCCTCATTTCATCTACTCGTCAAAAAAACTTTTCATTAGAAAGTCTCAAAAATAAGCATAAATATTTTTACTAAAACTATTTATTCATATGGTAGCGTCGATTTTCCCGTATAATGTCTATAAACTGAACTAGAAAAAAGTAAAGAATGAGAATTGTAAATTAACATAAATTTAACGTTACGTAAACGTATCATCACGCTGTGGCGTGAAACTTACGTTTACGTCTCGCTATAGAATAGGAGTGTCTATTTCTATTCAGTGGTCGTAAAACCAGACTCCACTACTAACAATTTCATCTTAGAAAAACCCGGAACCTCTCGATCAGTAGTCGCGCTTGCGAATACTCGATCAACGACGCCGGGAGGACATAAGAAATTTAGGATTATTGTATCATTTCAAATCATTAGAATTAGTGCACATAAACATACATGTTTAGAATGAAGAAAACAGTTATTCCGTGCTTGAAATATTTTCTAATAGAGTCAGTGAAAAAAAATCTCAAATATTCTTATCACGAAATAAAAAGTATAATTAACTAGAAATTATGTACAAATAAGCGTAACAGTGTTATGTCTTGTAGAAGCCAATAAGCCCTAATCTTACTCGGAGTACTTTTTATTCCTAACCTTCACGCTCGCTTAGCCAAGAAATTTCAAAAGAATTCCCTCTCATAACAAAGACAAATCCTTCGCAGATGTTCTTCTTGAAAACAGGCATCAAACTTATCACAGCGACAATACCGAGGGGTCATCGCTACCATTCGGGCAGATACCGAGATGCTTTGTAAAAAAAGTGCGCAACAATAGATAAAAGTGGGAACATATTTGATATCTCTGAGCAAATGGAAGCAGTATAAAAATACTGACGCGGAAATTAAAAGGAGAAACAAAAGTGAATTGTCTGTGCTAAAGGAAAACTGACTGCGGTTGCGCCTACTCTATCGCTATTCTCTACTAACACACTATCTGTACTCGTATATATGTATCTTTATGTGGAAGACAATAAGTAAACTTAAAAATAATCCATATTAATACTAGAATATAAAGTACGAGTCTCACCACGTGATACATTTAAACTTACGCAAATCATTGTTAAATACATACATATATAGAAATAATGAGTAAAATGATCACTACTTTCTTTTTCTACGTGGATATTATAAAGCATCCTAAATACATGGTTTTAAATATGTCTTTATGTTCTGATTTAGGATACAATACTGCACTATTCCTTGTCGTTTATGTACGTATCTCTTACATGAAACTGTTCACGTGTTAATAATAATTATGTATCCGTAATACGTACGTTATTATAAATGTAACTAACGTGTGAAAGTACTTCAATTACATTTCCGACTACATTCGCTGTCGGGACACTTTTAATTCTCAAAATTGTACATTCAAACTTTTTATTTAATGGCCAACTAGTTGTCTCGCTTTGTCTCTTTGAATGGCGTCCACTTTATGTTGTCAAGTGGATTCAGCTCGGGCTTCACTGTAATATCGCACGAAACCGCAGTACTAACTTGAAAATGCTTCCGCTTATTTACTCCATACTTTTTTTTTGAAATGAGAAATTCGTTTCGTTTTTTCAATGTTTAAAAGAATCAACTGTTATTATTACTAACCTACAACAACAACATCAGCCTATCTCAGTCCACTGTTGGATATAACTTTCCTTAATGAGCGCCATCGCGCCCAGTCCTCGGCTTGTCGCATCCAGCTCATGACTAAAGACCCTTCATGGATTACTAATTTATGCGGCTCAAAATTTTCAAACATGGCGAAAAGACACGAGCCATGACAGATACGTTGTTACCATAAACGGAACAATACGAGAACGTAGATAAATATAAATAATATTGGTGATAAAAATACGGTTTCCACAAAAAATTGATGCAACCGTACGAACGTAGAATGAAAAATTAGTCCTAGCATGAATATTTATGAATTCATTCGACACACACGTTTAATTAACATCATTCCAATTGTTAATTAGATACGTCATCAGGCCATTTTGAAATTCGGCAACTTGTGGCAGCTTCATTTCGCTATGTCGATTTAATATTTAATGATAATTATACGCTACGGAAACGTGGCCTCTGACTTTGGGACTAGTTCGCAAGTTGAAGATACTCGTGGCTCAATCTGCTATGGAAAGAAGTACGCTCGGAATTTTTCTGCGAGATAATCGCTCAAAGCATTAGCACATTGAAGCGGTAGGAGGCTGGTAACATACATATGTCGCAGGATCGACGGCGTTTGACGCAGACAGGTAATTGAGTGGACACCACGTATTGGCAGACGTACTGTGGGTCCGCACCGACCCGATGGACAGAACTTAAAAAGGCGGGTAGTAGCGGCTTGTTGAGATCTGCAGAGGATCTAACGTTTTGACATAATTTGAGAAAGACCTAAATCTAGGAGTTGAACATGATTTGGTGATGATGATCAAAATAATAATGCTGCGGAATAGATTAGTATTTACTAATATGTGTTGAATACTCGCATCAGCCGATGTTGAAGCCAGGAACCTGAGAAGTAAATCGGATACGAATTCTATCTCTTTGGTTTTCCTCTACTGTCCGGACTCAGTTTCGATACGAACCGGAATTAATTATATTACTGACATGACATATGTTTTACTTCACAAATAGATTATGTTAATCATATTGCAAAGAATAGAATAGAATTTTTTGTACTGAGTGTGGTTTGATATTTACACTTAGACATTTGAATCTGAAATTTCGTGAATCCTAAAACACACTGTGCTTTGAGTATACTGAACCTTTGAAAATATATAAATGATTGTACTAGCAAATAGCATGTTTTACACATTTTACCGCAGCTGACTAGTCAGCAAATTGAACATTCCAGCCCCGAGACCCAATATTATGCCAAGACTTAGATCTAAATAATATTAAATAGAAAACCTCGCAACTTCCATACGAACTTCATATATAAAACTTAAAACTACTGCATATACAGACGTGTATTATATATTTTTTAATAAAATATTAAATCATCACGCTAAGTCCCTTACGGGGCTAACAGAGAACACTGCCAAATATCTCTGTCTACACAGACCAGACGTTCCTCTCTTATATTTATCACAGTATTTATACATACATGTGAGCTTGGGATACTTTTGACTTAGGCATCAACTAATATCTGACCTATTCGACACCTGCATCCATTAAGATTGGCATTCTATAGTGATCTATTTGGTCATTCTCTCAATTGCCATTATTTCTACATGTATAATATGGACTTATAATTGCCTTTGAAATAGTTATCAATGTATTTGTATGTATGAATATGCGTGTGCATGTGTGTGTGTTATTTAACTTAACATATGCGTGCTTGTTAAATTCAGACGTCATTGTAATGGTCAGAATTCGTGATGAGGTTAAATTATGTAACAGCTCCAACACCTGTATGTCCATAGCATGTTATCTATGTTAATTTATACTTGACGTACGGTTGAATCTCATATGTACGATTGCAGCAGCTGTAGCAGATACAGCCGGCGCTAATAATATTAGCTGTAGAAAAATAAATGACTAATATTATTAATAATAATATTGTATCTTGAGACGACTAAAATTTTAGTTATCTGTTTATTAGTTAGGGTGTAAATACAAAAAAATATCGATGCTTATTGATAGTATGACTACTCGTATTTCTGCTGCGTGGGAATGGAAGTGATAACCACTGGCTCACTAATTATAGTCAATAACAACTGGTGCCACAGCATCACAGTTTGATTATATACTAGCCGATACCTGCGTCTTCATCTGTGTTGTTTGTCCTATTAACAATATATTTATGAATAAAGAAGATAACATAAAAATATGCTTTCGTAACCTTAAAATATCGCCAAAATTTTATTTTCTTAAAACTAATAAATTTACAACAAATGAAGGATTTTTAATTTAAAACAAGACCATGCTGTCTAAGGAATAAAACTAAGGAAAAATATTGAAATCTATTCCGTAGTTTATGCATAATGTACAAAACGGCAGAACTCTAACATTTTTTTTATATAAAAGATAAGATATATACATATGACATACAAACGTAATCCTGGTCATATTTGACTACTTCGTTGGTATATGGTTGGTTGGTTAATGGTGGTTCGGGTACAACTGCTGGCCGTAAGGGCCTGAGTCCGATCCACGGGTCAGGCAAAGTATTATTGGGTTTTTCTATTTCGAGATTCCCTGTAGTAGCGCTGAGATTGGATTTGTATCCGGTTTATGGGAGTAGGTTATATCTTTATTCCGTATATTATGTATAAAATAACTGAGGGGCTCAATTCCTCTGCCTAGCTCTTCGGAGAAATGCTGGCGCGATATTGTATTACAAAATGGATGTTCATACATTATTACAGTTATAATTCATACAGACTAGTCAAAACTAAGTAAAACAGTGCCAAGATAAACTTAAATTAGTTTAATGTCTGTTTAAGCTTTCGCAAGCACCTTGCGACCGGGTAAAGGGTGTTTATTTTCCGTTTTACGCAAATAAATTTTGACTCGACTATAATTTTTTTGTAGTGCAACCGCAAAGCTCTTACTACGTTTATTTAAACAGGAGAATGCTTTGTGGCAGATGGAATAGTTTCCCCTCTATGTTTACTACACAGCACGAGTTTTCAATAACAAGACTAAACAATGCCAAGTAGAATTACTTCATGTTAACTATACATTTTTCTCGTTCCTTTTTTCATGTGACTGCATCTTTATTTTGACCGATGAGACTGGAGGAGACACTATATTACCCTAACTCCATAGGGTAGATACTATAAATTATAATACATAGTTGGTAAGGGATGTTATACGTTAAATATTAAATAGCTGATTTGTAAATTTTTTTCATGTAGGATAAATGAGCAAATATTTTAAGGGCATATGTGTGAGCGGCGAAAGTATTTTCGAAGCTGGAAGAGTTTCTCATATACAAATGGTATATTGACAACTTCCAACTTGGAATCTTTGTAAAATAAAACAAAGCTACAATTAAATGCATTATGTTTTGATATTTGGCAACCCACTTTTTTGTAAGATGACATAAATGTCCATTACCTTTCGGGTAAATATAATTCAACCCCATAATTTAATACATCCCTAAAACATCTAAAGGGGTGGAAGTTTAATAATGTCAAGCTTCAGCGCAGCATGATAATGAAGTTATTAAATAATTAAATAAAAAGGGAACAGGTGACGGTTTTACAATATGGGTTTTTTTTTAAAGTCTCTTTTATATACCTTTATGGACCCGTTTATTATTCCGAATTTCAAACAAAGCAAATTTAATGAGTAGATAATTGTTTTACAATGTAAAAATATAAAGTAAGGAATTTTCTTTGTGTAATATTTACATTTAGTCCTCTAGTTTCAACCATGTATAAGTTTATTTTTACATTTATATGTAAATTATATTTTCAGTAAATTTATTCTTGTCTAGTACATTGTATATTTAAAATTTTATTGAAAAACAAAAGCATTATTCTAAGTCGAATAATACGATGTTTGACTATGACACCTACTATACTATACTCGATACTTATTTATCTCATCGGACACCTTCAAAGAAATCCTCATGGAAATTATCTTTTGGTTATCTTCATAAAAAAATGTTAATCACTAAATTACATTGTCCTAAACAACTTCAAGCAATTTCAACAATTTAAACAAGCAGTGATAGCCTAGTGGTATGAAATTCGACCTCTCTCTCCCGGAGACCGGGTTCAAATCCTAGCGCGCACCTCTTAAAAATGTGCGTTTTAAGTTTAAGTATCACTTGCTATTGTATTTGTGCCCGGTGCATGGCAATAGGCTCACCACCTATTCCATAGGGGGACGTAAACGTAACTGGTGAAACGTGGGTTTGTTCTACACTCCTCTGCCTACCTCTTCGGGGATAACAGGCGTGATGTTACGTTAAAACTCATTTCTTGTGCGTGTGTGTGTTATAACACAAGACGAGTCGAGTTTTCAAAGTAAATAAGTATGTGTGTTTTTTGTTCCCAACTACTTAGGTAGGAGGTATCAACTAGTTATTATTACCCTTAATATATATATTTTATAATCCTCATTTGACATGACGAAATTTATTTTGCTCAACAGGCGAAAGGATTGTAACATACATGTTCGTGAGGTATCGGTTACAATGGGATGCTGTCATGTACAGCATGTACTCCACCTACAGCATCATCACACATTCACTCGGTGAGATTATAATCTTGCACTTATTACCTATATTACCTCCTATTTATATTAAATAATATGATCATAACTCGGACTAAATGAACTGATCTGAAGTTGAAGTTGGAAATCCGAACATGACAAATTTCAGATTTCGAATATCGAGAAACTAACAACTTTTTTAATCACGGCTGTATGAAGGATGGCAGGATCATTTTTCTTTGGAGTCAATTAATATACTTCGTAGTATCAGACGTGACTTTACATAAATATAATTTTGTAAAACATTACATTAACGTTAAAATACCATCCAACAATCCGCGAGCTTAGTACATTTGACTAATAATAGAAATAACGGTTGACAAAGACAACACAATTTTTACCTATAAGTAGTTGTACTGGTAGGCCTCGCGCAATTTCGGGAGAGACTCGTTCAAAGCAGCCCGACGTAAAAAGGCTTTATTTTAGGCTTTTTAGGCTTTAAGCCACTGATAATGCCGTTATAATTGTAGCATCTACTGAAGTTTACTTTTAATTGTGAATACATAATATTTAGTCTAGAAATTGATCGACGCAAATCAATACTTGTTTAAGAACAATGAATCTAATTACTTAAATAAATAAATATATTCATATTTTAAATAAATATATTCACTATTTTATTATTTATCTGGAAGACACGTCATATAATTTGTTTAACCGTGCGTCGTATCCCAATTTCATGATGAAAAGCGGATTATTAATAATTATCACATATTCTGTAAAACTGCCCATAAAAATCCATAAAAAATTTGGTTGCCATATTGCCGCACACAAAATTGTAAATAGAATACCCACAATAGTGAGTTCGTTAAAAATTCAAATTAACGGCATATCCAACACCATTGTTCCAAATCCAAACAAAACATACACAAAGAGCTGAATATCATTCGCTCATTATATTAGCGACTTGAACATCCGTACATATATGAGAAACTCCACTATGGAGTTATCGTACAGTTTGCATAGGCGCTGAAAGCGCTTAATTACGTCCGCCGCGTCCGTATCGCCGAACAGCTGTGTTAGTAAGTTTTGTGTGGAAAAAATGCAGGTATATTAATTTTCGATCTTGTCTGCACATATTTTAAACGCAGTGTTTATTTTAAAGCAAGTAATTTTTTTTTTTCACTCAGTAACAGGGCTTAAACTTTTTCATAATTTAATTTCAATTATAAAAAATTCTGTCAATACATTAATTGGTTTTAGATTTCTCAGGCTATTTATAGATGCACCGGCCACTTAAAATCCAGTGGCTCGGATGTTCGTTTAAAAATATTTTCAGTTTAACACACTACCAAAAAGTCGATATCGATAAACATGGTTACACAAAAAAATTACCACATTGGACTTATGTTAAATATAACTAACGGGAGTTATTACAAAAACAATTTTTTTTTTCTAATCGAAATAGAAATTGACATCTAACAAGGAATTTGAAAAAAACGTTACAGTCGTTCGATTCCCCATTGGCGCGCTATTATTGACAATAAAATAGTAGGTACAGTTATCTGTCCAAAAAGAACTGATTTTTTTTATGATAAGTATTTGTACTTTATTTTCATTTTATGGTTCCTATTTGTAATTTATTTTAATTTCTTGATATATATTGGTACTTTATTATAATTTTATGATACACATTTGTTATCTATACTAGAATTTTACCAACATCCAGGTGCTCTGTTCTCGATCAGCGTGTTCAGCAAGCACTTGGGCTTCCACGATTCTGTGCTGTGTCTCATATCAGTGGTGAGCAAGCTTGTTGGGTCCGTACTGATCGCGTTCGTGAGGACCGACTTGCACATGTTCATGGGTGAGTATTTACTTGTATATACATCTATTATTGAATGTATATACATTTATATACAATATTAATTAAATCAATATAAGTTGTCAACGTTATACTGAGATTAAAAAAATGGTCGATTAATATACAATACATATAAAAATATCTGAATACATGTGTACTTGTGTATGTACGAGTACTTACGGAACGTAACGTAACGTAATCGGAATATATTCGCATGTTTATCATGTCAATATTTTTCTTGAGTAGGTTTCTGAACCATAGACTGGGCTAACATTCAAGGTTGACAGACATTGGAACGGCAGACAAATCAAGTCAATGGGACAATGAAACGTCGTTGTTAAAATTAACGGAATGTAGTTAAAGGGAATTAGGGACCTTAAAAATTCCTAACCCATTAGATTAGGTGAATCTCTTAGAATTCGTGCGGAACCTTAATGTTTTTCACAACTTTAACAAGCTTATGATTTTGCAAGCTATGTGAATAATATTTAAACTTGTGTTAAGTGAAGACGTCTTGTAATAAGTATGCACAGAAACGCTAGTCTTGCAAATAGATATTATTTCGTCAACCGAAATGTGTTTTACAAGTATAAATGATTATCGGAGATTACAGGCGGGATATTAGAACTTACGCTATAATTATTGATGAAATATATATGGATAATAATAACATACATTTAATAATCTAATAATAATTATTTTTTAATAATAAAATACATTTTCTAAATATCGTGAACGTTCTTGAATCGAATTGACAACAAAACGTATAAAAATAATGAGCAAAACAATAAAATCATAATAACCTCTCAACAAACTCAAGCGTCCAAAATTTTCAATAATTTGTAAATCGAAGCCAATCAAAGCTCATTATATATTGTCTCATTTTGTAATCACCAAATTAATGAAGGTTCATTAATTAATTACATAAATGAAAACATTAGCCTAATGTTATAAGAACTAGCAAAATTCTCTTTACTAAAGACATCAGCAAACACACAGTGAATTCCGACTGCAATATTGAAGCAATTAGCTAATTTCATTTCTAGTGACGATATTAAGTCATTTACTTTAAGTAATTTTTTTAAAGCCAAAAAGTTATACATCGGAATTTTTCTGCTATTAATCATTAAATCGTAATCGTAAACAAAGAATCATTTACTAAAAGAGCGAACAATACCACGGACCGCTTTTTAAATCAAAATTAAAGAATCATCAAAGAGGAATAAGATACAAAAAATAAAATAAAATTAAAAAAGATTCATTAAATCAACAATCTCGGCTCCGTAGAACATTTTGTTTTTTTTTGTAATAATTTTTCAAAGGGCATCAATAAATTAAAGACCGCTGTAATTAAATCGACATCAAGCTTACGGAGCTTACACATTACCCGGTTTAATCGTTTTTATATTAATTTATCGTTTCATTTAGTAATTAATAGTCATACATACATGACACTGAAAGTTTAAAGATAAAGAGTTGATTGGAGTATCACCTGATTTTTTTAGTTTTCCTCCGCTAGGTGCGAATTTCTTTTATACAATATAAAATAAGCCGCTTGGATGGAATGTAAATACTTCCAATACTCCCAATAGCAATATTTTGATAATTCATTTGAGTATATCTTTGGGATAGTTAATATAGAATTTAGTTATGTGGCTCCACAATATCTGTTTTTATTTTATTTCCCTGGATCAACTTTAGTGGGTGTACGATATAGTCATTGTATGTACATATTATGTATTCAGTCGGTAGACTTCTGAATGCCGATGAAAGTTATATGAAAATCAGTTCCGCCAGTTAAGAAAAACACACGGGCACACACGCGTATATATCTAAACAATATAGAGGAACTTTTTTCGGGGTAACTAATACTTTTTTGCATATATACGTATTTGTTATATCCTTCATTACATTGTCGCGCCAAGTCCTTTACTACCAAATATTTCTATCCTTAAAGAAATGATGGGCTTCTTCCACATACAACACTCGCTTCATATAGCGACGTCGGTTTCGGATATATACATAATTAAGTTATTGTGAATCAGTTTGTGAATCCGTAATCGTTAAAATGTCGAACCTTATAACAGAAAGGACGGAAAGTGTGTACGGATCGTTACACAACAAATCGTTTGTGAATAAATTCCAACGCAAGTCAATTTTTTAATTAAGTGGAAGTAACAATATAAATTGATTTTGTTTAATATACCCTGAGAGATTTACTTTTAAAATTAAGTGAATAAATAAAGCAGTAGCAATATGTAAAATTAAGCAAAGGCTTGGCTGATTCTGGTATGGATTATTATTCAAAAAATTTTATTACATTTTCCATAAATTGCGAAGAACAAAAGTATATTAAATTATGTAATAGGTACAAAGAAATTTCTTTCCCAAGTTCATCGACAGACCCGTAACACGTAGGCACTGCCTCTCACCTCTATTTCCAGTCCTGTGCTTGTCAAGGAATCCGGATAAAAGGAGGATATCGTATTTTTTTAATCGACCCATTAACATTCCACTGTTGGAATATGAGTCTCCTCCCATATTGAGAGGGTTAAGGCCGTA
>DWJK01002731.1:0-14141 GCA_018248815.1 Croniades pieria auraria
CCCAGGACCTCCCGATCGGCAGTCGCGCTTGCAACCACTTGACCAACAAGGCAGTATAATATAATTTTCTGTAGACATTCTCTTCAAGCGAAAACTCTGTTTCTGTATTAGTAGTTTTTAAAAGGATAATGGACCACAGTACCAATGATATGTATGTAAATGACATAATTTCTTTTCATAATAACCAAGCGGACCCAGCAGACGTCGTCCTGCCCGAAAAAGCATACATTTTTTAAATTTTGCTATTGCGTAATAATTTCTAACGAATCTACGGTTCAGTCATCATTTTTGGATATCTCACCGACTGCACCGCCACCTACCGATACACGGATCGCTATAGACAAAGTACGTAAAAGAACAACTTGGAGACCATGAGAACACACAGACTACTGACTTTAAAGGAAACTATTCAATATGAACTGTATTCCTTAAAATATATTAAATACGGAGGATTGTTAGACAAATATATAAATTGTTATTATAATGCCTAATTTACGCAAGTATTAATAACACATGTACATATGAACTAACTCTAGGCTTCTCTTCTTAATCTCACTATGAACTCTGCCTTACTCGTATCTCAATTAAAAAAACTCTTCTCAAGTGATAGTTATCGGTCCTAAGAAATACTGTAATTATTGTTTCATTAAGTGTAATTCACGTACTTTATTCAATGCAAACGAAAATAAGGAAAAGTAAACATTCCCCAAACGTAGCTCCAGTGGCCCATTGATACATATCTGATTATCACACTGGCGTCCGATTACAAAACTCTATCTGCTCTGGCCACTTGTGAAAGGTTTCCATTGCGATGTCGCAATGTTCTTGCGACATGAACAAAACAAGTGTACTACGAATAATAATGGGCCAGCGATGAAATATATCAATATTATTTTGCCCTTTAAACCTACCTTGAACTAAAGCTAAAAAACAAAACATAGGTACAATTCAACTTAAATTTTAAAAAATGAAATATTTTTTTTTTATAAAATGTGGCTTGACCAACCGTTTTTGTCTTTTTTTTGTAGAAATGCATTGAAACATAGACATGTATGTAAATTATGTGCCACGTTGTCCACGATGAACTCCTAAATTACCGAACCGATTTTATTCAAACTTTGCACACTATGTGTAGTTCGATCCAACTTAAAAGATAGCATAGTTATTTAGATATTAATTTTCTTTATTCCGAATTCAGCTAATTATCTGTTAGTTCCGTAAGATTCGAACAGATGGCGGTGTAAGGTAATTAGTCTGTTGGATTGAGTAAGTACCCAAGAGATGGTGCCATGTTAAAAGTATAAACGTTTCATATAAGCTATAATTTATTTTATGTCACACTAGCATAACCGGCCACGTGTTGCTGAGGCTAAAGTATGAGTTAAATTTATATTATAGTAAATGTTAATTTTTATATACAAAAATCTCGGGTCACGATTTTTTCCGGGCTTATCTCCGAAACTACTGGACCGATTTTAACGACACTTTGCTCAGATATGTAACTTGGTCCAACTTAAAATATAGGCTACATTTTGTTTCGATTATAGACCGCGATTTTTTTATTACATTTTTTTTGTATAACAAATCATTATAACATTGATTAATTTTATAAGTTTCCAACAGATGGCGATGTTAGCTAATCTGTTAGTAACACACCTACTTGATTTCTAACCATGATTTATTTTACACGTATTCATTTACAATAATTACGTTTATTTACACGTGTTATATGTATATACGTTAAAGAGCGTTTGTTACACCCGGTAGGTGGCGCTGCTATTTGTATCTCACAGAACCATTTTAATGACATTTTTGTGTACTTTCGAGTGGGTCCCTGCAAGGCTTGAATTCACAAATAGACTCGATAAGTGGTGCTGCAATCGGTGCGATTGTTTAGGACCTGCACTGACCTTTATGAAATATAAAAATACTAAGACTGAAATATGAAAAACACTTGCAATATTCTTGTCATAATGACAGTCAATCGCCTTAATTAAAAGTTTCATTTTAACGCATATACCTTTAACATGATTTAAAAAGTTTAAAAAGAACAAAACAGTCTTATTTACTACTGAATTTTAATACCACTAGCTATATATTTAAAAATCAAGAATAAGGACAGCTCCTGTACCATACCATACTGTTACAATATTTATTTCACGATATATAGGTATAAAATATATAAAAAAATCCTTTGACCTTGTTAATAGTGTACTATTCGATTGTTATGCAGTAACTATCATTAAAAGAACCTATTGACAGGCGAGTAAATGTGGGCCAATAGCACTAGGCATTACTCAGTACACTGCTGATAATTACATCATAATTTTGTTTGTCACTCATAACATAACAAAAACAATATTCAAGAAAATATTGTTTTTGTATCCAGCCAATAAGAATTTATCAAATTAAACCGAACTTTCCATAACATCGTCATAAAGATAACTATGATGTTGTTCAATATGAGATCGAGTAATGTCTTGCGTAAGTTTCCTTAACAAAATATTAGATGATAAAGAGAATAGTAAACACACTGAACATCCATAATTTGACATGTCTTGAGATTACATAACTCTTGCTCTAATGATGAAGCAAAAAATCTTGAGACCTGAACATCTTAGAGTTCTACATAATGTTCTCTAAGGTATGCAAAGCCTGTCAGTCCATACTAGGCCAGTGTGACGATCCTCAAACTTAACTTTTCTCATTCTGAGTGAACACCTTTGACCAGCAGTGGAATGATAAATGGGTTAAAAATGACGATGCAAATAATATATCCTCTGTATAGAGACAACATTGGCAGAGAAGAACCAATAGCATCAGGTGACAAAATATTTAAAAGATCTTGTCAATAAAACAAATGAATTAATAGCTGGTCAGATGGAGATGTCTAATGGATTAAGATTATAAAAAAAAATAAAAGTGGTTCTGTTGCCAAGACCCGCATAATCACATTACATGATTCACTAAGGAGAGAATTGTCATGCCCGATAGCTAGGCAAATAGCAGCCTTTTACTCCATCCTTAGAACATGCTAACTGCAAATTAAAAGTCACTTTAACTGTGCCTATTGGTCTAGTGGTTAGAGAACTCAACTACTGACAGTTTCTGGGTTTTACCATTTCATCAAATGACTCGGAGCCCGAAGTAACATCTGACAACAGTGTGATAGCTGTACTGCTGTTAAGCTACTTGTATATAAGAAGGTCAGAATTGTAAAAGCTCCATCCCTATACCTATCTTCCTGCATAGAACCGGATTCTGCAACTAACTATTGAGCCAGTAATCCCACCCATACAAATATAAAATAATGAACTTAACCCACCCATAAATAATGTACACAAGTATTTATAAAAAAGGTATTCATGTGATTCTTTATTTACTTGTTACTATAATACCCACTTTGCCTTGTTTAGGGTCAAATAGCTATTTGTAATGTGTCACATTATTATTATTTGGGGCATTTTCATCATATTTCTAAAAAATTGGATTAACGGAACCTGCAAGGTTACTGCAGCCGAATAGTAAACATGTGTGATATCTTATCATCAAATAATTAGTCTACTTGTTTGTTAGGCAAAAAATAGAAAATTATTGGTGTGGTTATGCAAAATTTAATGTTATTACAAAAATATTAAACACATAAATTTAAAAAACCATGGGATGAAAATGGTTCTGAAAATATTATATTTGAACTATAAAACAAAATAAAATGCCCAGTGCCTCAAAATATATATTTTACACCAGGTGTATAAAAAAGATTAACATCTATCAACGTAAATCATTATTATATAATATCCATCCGCGGTAAATAGTCGATACAAGAACAATTTATGCAAGAAAAATATTGTATGCAGATTTAAATTACTAATGCCAGAGAAGCAATGACACTACATATTACAATATCATTTTTGATAGACAAATTATTGAGTTGTGAACATAGAAATGAAATTGACAAATTCACATACTAACATTCCAATAATTTCAATTGAAATATAATAATTATTAACATTAATTATGGGAACAGAACTACTGAACATAAATATTTATTGTTGTTTTAATATTCCATAATTATAAAATAATAATACATTATCTCTGCTTCTATTTTTCAATTTGTCTCTTGTGTCTGCTAGAGGAAATTTGAATACGGAATAAACAATGATACCTACTAATTTTGAGTTAACAAAATTTGAATGAAAAGAATACTACTTCATTGAATGTAGCTGTTTTAACTATTCCTAGTCTTTACGAAATTTACTACAAATAATGATACAAATTTTATTTTTAAATAGAAAGTGAATAATTTCGATTATCTTTTCCAAACAAGTGTAATTTCTTTCATAAAGATTTATGTAATAATTCAATTAAACCTTAAAGTCAAGTTTAAGTAATCTTATCTGTTAAGAAAATAAATAGAAATCTTTAGATCAAATAAATATATTTCACTAATGTAACTATAATACTAATTTCAATAAAACGGACTAATCATTAAATTTGTGACAAGTTCTAAGTAACTGTCCGTCACAATAAAAATATAAACAAACCCACACACCCTTTTTAATTGTCAAATGTCATAATAAATACAATTTTACTACAGAAATGTCATATCACATTCGCATTTTGACACTGTCAAAATATTTAACCCTAGTTTCAAAAGTGGATTTGTGAATGTATCTTTGATTCACCATGTGGAGTCATTATGTCATCTAAACATAACCACAAGTTTAAAATGTGCCGAATTGGCATGCATGTCAACCTATTACAATCGAATAAATCCACAGTAAAATAGAGTATTGGGTCACGTTACTCTTGTATAACAGCTGAGTTTGCTAAGGTATTTATGGTTTAACAAAAATAATATTCTCACCTGAATACTAAGGTGATGAGGTAAGGTACCGTACTGCAAAGTTTCGATAAAAACAAGTACGGCTATAGTGGAAGCGTAGCAGCGACACAAGTATCAAGAAATAATTGACTGTCTGTACACTTTGAATTTGAATTAACTACGCTGCGCGTGCGACTGAGCCAGCATTTTGAGGGACAAGAACAGCGCTATAGATGTAGTAGGCTTGAATAGTTTTGATCAATAATGCTTGCTACACAGTTTTAGCCGAAATAGTCATATTACATATTATTGATGAACATGTATTGAAAACTATCATCTAATTTACTTTACTTACCTTTTTTAAATTGCATGACACACGTGGCCGATTTGTTGGTTTTTAAAATTTTTCTACGCTTCTGCCGAATGGGGAAGTAGTGTACTTTATATAAATTTTGTAATAAAACATATGTTCAAAATCGGTCTCGGTATAATCACTTGTACAATTTTAAATGTTGGCTGACATAACGCTGTTAAATAGAAGGTAGTAAAAAGTGATAATTTAAATAAAATAATAGGTAATAATCAAGCTGTTTCGGTCCAGGTACAGACTTGTTATCACAAGCCGACAGGCGGGCAGCGAGTGCGTAGAAGAGCACGTGGTGATCTCCGATGCTGGATATCAAAACTTTATAAAAGGCCCACGCCGTGTTAACTAAGAGACGCTCGATCCTCACATAGACATCAACCTCCTTCGTTGTTGGTGCCGCTTGTCTACACGAAAATATGGCTCATCCAAAAGAAGGTAAGTCATTCCATTCATCTTTGCACACAAATTGACATCCGACTGAATTGTAAATCCTCTGACATCTACGAAGTGCTTGATTGCATTGCGACATTTTGTTGTAGTCGGATTATTGCCGGCTTTTTTCAAGCGCAAATATCGCTTAGGTAGATCTCGTGTAACAGCCATGAACGTATAATTAATGATAGGTTTTTTTGTGACTTCCTAGACATTGTTATGTCTGTGTCGAAAGCCTATAGACAGATTCCATATCTTTATAAATAGGTACCCATTTGCTGTATGAACTGATATGTCATGTCTTACAAGTAATATGTACCTACTTAATATGTATAAAGCAACGTGTCTGTGATGACATACCTATAGTTTTTAAACAGAAATTATTACTTGGATTAAACAAGTTACGTAAAAGATTGAAAAAATCATTATTATTTCTTGACTTTAATTTACTTCTTCATTTTTATTTGTATGATTTTTATTAAGTAAATAAATCTATTATTACTATATACGTATGTGCATATTTCTGAGGCAAGTTTGTAAGTAGTAAGTAGGCAAATAAATAAGCAAAATTAAAATGTAATCAGGAATGCGTACTGAAAAGCAGGCTTATGAATGATTTTTTTTTAAATTCAAAGCAAACAAACCCGCTGTGAGTCATTTTACTTTAAGCTCATTCGCATAGTAAACAACCAACCCAAGTGTTTAAAAATGGAATATAACCACATTATCATGTTATCGTCATATTAGTTGCCTTACGGGATAAAGACAGTGCGTCGAATATATCACTATAATAAAGTGTAGTATCAGAATTGGTTTTAATACATTTCTTTTACATTTTACTATATTTTTATACAAATTTATCTGAACGTAATGTGTGCTTCTCTTAATGTAAGCGGGCCAATACACTTAGTTAATTGGAATATGTACTGTTAAAAGAATGTTAAATGTCACTTACACATGCGTTAAATATAATTTATTGCTATATGTGGGTATACAAGTTTAAAAAATGTGGGTCCAAAATACATTTTAGGCTTATGTCAGTATCGAATATTTTATCAGCGTGTAATAATTAATTAATCAGTTAACAGTTAGCGCGAGCAGGAAAATACTGCAAATTTCCATTTTACATAAGCACTCTATTTTACATTTAAACCGGTCATTGCTTTGGTGCTAGCTAAATTCCAAATATAAATTACGTAATATTAAAACAACAAATATTCAAAATACAACAAAAATATGATAATATGGCGACATAATAATGATATGACGTACTATTATGTACATGACATATTTAACCGCCTTTGGCGTCAGCTCGATATTATTCGTTCGGAAAGAGTGCAACTTGTTATAGATGTTTCGTTCAAAAACAACACTATAAATAAGATGTTGGGTTACGAAGTTATCGAGACGCAATACAAACAAATATTTACTCATATAAGTTATCTTTAGCTTGTGAATAACAATTATTTTTACGATAGCCATGTTACAATGATAACAAATACCAAATACAACAGCGCCAAATATACAAACTAGGTACAAGTATTATTGTAAAAAATTATAATGAACATAGATATGGTAGGTTCAGAAACAATGGCAGTTCTAAACCAACCGTTTCTACATAATATACAAGAAATTTAATATGTAGCTCTGTAGGAACTATACAAAGTAATAAAAAAAATTTGGTATCTTTAATGTAAGCTTGTGTCTGATTTGTAATTTTTTTTAATATTTAAGTGACTAATACGAACGTATGTCACGCCTGTAGTACCCGAAAGCGTGGGCAGAGGAGTGTAGTACACTTCCGAATTTCACCAGTTACGTTTACATCCCATGGATTAGGTGGTGAGCCTATTGCCATACACCGGGCACGGATCCGAACTCAGAGTCACTACTAAAAATTGTAAATCAGAAAAATCGAGTAGTACCCGACGCGGGATTTGAACCCAAGACCTCCCGATCGGCAGTCGCACTTGCAACTACTTGACCAACAAGGCAATCGTTTTTTTTTTAATTTTTAAGTATCTAAAACAGCGGATTACGATAGGGTATCTGCCAAGATCTTGAAGGCTGGAATACATATACGGCATAAGTGTATATACATACATATATGAATGTTACCATCTCACGAAATTCAACCATCATTAAAGCAGTTTATATGCCATGAATCTGAATATGGAACCCGTGCACTTATTAAGCCTTTTGCGTGAGGTTTTTTAGCCCGGATATCGTACTTTGTACTACACTTTGTTTTTTTCCATACTCGATTCCAGACTTAAATCCAAACTCACTTCTACTCTTGTAATCAAACTTTTATTTGAAAGTATATGTCGTACTGAGAATGAAAGTAATTTAGATTATAGTCTCCAATTTTATATCATATTTATATTTATCTGTTCTTTATAATATCACCTAAAAAATCTAGGTACTGTCTACAAAAGGCGGACTTAATGCCTAGTGGCATTCTTTACCAGTCAACCCTTGGTGATAGTGAATTATTGGCAGTATATAATGAGGATGAAAAGCTAAGATACTAAATAATTATATATATGATTTACATAATTTCGTGTATCGAGAGGCCATATACAAGTAAAGTTACATATAGACCACAGACAGTTACAATCGAGTTCGAACAAGACTGTAGGAATAGGGTTGCTACTGCCTTATTTTTATAGGGCTACGACTAATAATATTAATATATTATAAGGCTGCACGGACATGACTGATAGCGTAGCAAGGGTTCTGTTAGATTTTATAGCTAGGATAACAATTAAACCCTATCACTGTTAAATACATCGCAATAAATATTTTTTCCAGTAGGCGGTTACAAGCTCGGAAGTCTTATTATAGAAGGCAAGACGAAACAGGTGTACGATCTGCCAGAACTTTCCGGGCACTGTCTACTACTCAACAAGGACAGGATCACTGCTGGTGATGGCGTCAAAGCGCACGACATGGAAGGCAAAGCAGCAATCTCCAATCAGACCAATGCTAAAGTGTTTGAAATCCTTAAAGCTGCAGGTAACTTGTTTAACAAATATATTTGTTTTTAAGTTTCGGAAACCGTTTAGATACTACTTTATTTGAATTTGCCGCCATATTACCTACGAATGAGTGCGAATTTCACATTTGTTGTCGCCAAAGATATTAATCACAAGGTAATGCAAGTTGGATTCTCTAAACAAGCGTTGACGGGTCCTTACGGAACAATCGTTATCGCCACATGGTTTCCCACATATTCCTTTGCCGAAATGGCCACTTCTGGCCACTTGAGGCTAGCCAGACGATCGTGTTGAAAATAGAAAAATAACCTTTTAGATTAAATTATGAGGTCTTAATGGCACCCGCGTGAGTGATCGCGGGTTATTAAAAAATTAAGCTAAATAATCGTATGCACTATCGGTTTTGTAAGAAACACATTCCAGTATAATTTCCAAACGACCGAGTGGCTGCGTGCATTCCGATTCTAACCAGAGTGACCTTACCCTATCTAATAGTACAGATGAATAGTGCAGTGTCTAATACAATATAAAATAATAATCGAGTAAG
This sequence comes from Croniades pieria auraria, assembly GCA_018248815.1. NCBI lineage: Eukaryota > Metazoa > Arthropoda > Insecta > Lepidoptera > Hesperiidae > Croniades > Croniades pieria. The sequence continues at coordinate 9,171 of DWJK01002731.1, forward strand.
TCTTATCATACATTATTTACAATGTAATTACTCATAGTTACATTTCTTGATCTTTAAAAATTCCTTTCCATGACACAATCATGGAGTTCCAGTACAATAAATATAACAAAGACGAGGACACAAAATTTTATTTACACAAATATTAAGGTGGGTGCAAATACATATTATACAGAAGCAGTCATTTACCATTTACTATAAAAATATATGTACATTAAATATTGCGCGTTATTTAATTCATATTATAAGATACTGCACTATTCACCAATACTATTACATAGAGTTAGGTCACGCTGGTTAGAATCGTAATGCCCGCAGCAATTCGGTCGTCGGGACTTTATAATCGAATGTGTTTCTTATAAAATCGACCACGTGAATGATTATTTAACTTATTTTTTATTAACCCTCCATCATTCACGCGGGTACCATTAACACCTCAAAACTTAAACTTAAGAGAAAAGGTTATTTTTCTATTTTTAACACGAACGTCTGAGGAGCCTCAAGTGACCATTTCGGCAAAGGAATGTGTGGGAAACCATGTGGCGATAACAATAATTGTTCCCGTAAAGACCCGTCAACGTTTGTTTAGAGAGCTCAACTTGCATTATCATGTAATTAAAATAGTTGGCAGCAACAATATATATTAATTTTATTATTATTATACTGTTCAAACAGAAACGCAACATGACATAAAAATAAATAGTTCTAAAAATAAAGAAAAATATTCGAACGTTACTTCTGCATTTTCGCGCCTTTTTTAATATTGACATGGCGGATTTGAAATAGTTTGTTCGATTATCGACTTGTTTGTAGTTCATTCAAAATGAGGCTACCGAAATTGCTTACAGTACAATTAATTCACATAGTCGTTAATGTGTGCTGACCTCTGATTTCTTGGGAGCGAATGAAATGCGATAATAAGTACACTAAGTAATTAATTGTTATGAAATGTACAGGTCGAGTGAACTCATGATTGCGTTGGCCATATGTAACGTCCAACACAAGGTCAACATTCTCTCAACAGCCACACAGTTGCCTATAATGACCTGTCGATGTAAAAAACATCTTAGGGCTATCACAAGTTATCGTCCGGACAACGACATATTTAAAATTCATACCCTCTTGTTGTCGGTATTATTTATCTTAAGGTTAAATGAAATAATTTAAAAGAAATTGCGCTGAATATCATATTATTTATAACATAACATCACGCCTTGATTTCCCCGAGGGGGTAAGCAGAGTAGTCTAATACTCCATTTTTCTCTATGTTTTTTATGTCCCATGTAATAGGTGTGAACCTATTGACAGACACTGGGCATAAATCTGTGCTACTACTGAGAATTTCAATTTAGAAAACCTCTATCGAATCTAAGACTTCTTGCTCAGCAATGACGCTTGCAACCACTAGACTAACAACGCAATTAAATTTTTAATCTACATGAATTATATTATCGCACTTTAAAATCAATCAGGTCTCATAATTGTTTACTGTAACTTTAATCGCAAAATGTGACATCTAAATAAATATTTTAAACAAAGAATAATAGTAACAACCAAGATGTATACTGAATAAAACCTCATGAAGGATGTATTATTTGATAAGAAATATATTTTGTGTCGATTAGTCCATCGATTATTTGAGTATTAAGAAAGTAGCGTTTGACTAATAGCATGCAATTTTAATGCTATTAATAAGAAAAATAATAAAACACAAGGTTTAAGTAATAATAATACAATGTTAATGCTATTAGTATTTTTCAGGTGTGAAAACGGCCTACGTCAAAATAGCTTCGCCAACTGCTTTCGTTTCAAAGAAATGCGAAATGGTGCCTATCGAGTGGGTGACCCGTAGACTGGCCACCGGTTCGTTTCTGAAGAGGAACCCGGGCGTGCCAGAAGGGTTCCGTTTTACGCCGCCCAAACAGGAGACCTTCTTCAAGGACGACGCAAACCACGACCCTCAATGGTCCGAGGAGCAAATCGTATCTGCTAAATTCAATATCAGTGGATTAGTAATCGGTAAAAAATATCATGTTATTATACGAAACAGTGAATTAATGCGATGATATGAAGGAAAAAATAAAATATTTACTACTAGCTGTGCCCCGCGGTTTCACCCGCGTTAATTAGAGAAAGATCTATTAAAAAACTATTTTCAGAACATCACGCTATGATCACCAAGAGTAAATATAGTAAACTATTTTGGCTATAATGGCTTACACATGAGATATAGATATATACTGTGGCGGACTTTTTTGTAGGACTATTTAAGATAAATATTTCCATCATACATTACATATGTGTAACTCCAGCTTTTTTAGCAGCGCACGCCAGAATAGCTCGCAGATGGTAGATTTTTTCTTACTTACTTGATATTTTGGACAATTCACACAACATCTTTATAAATTGTAGCCTATGTGTTATTCTGATGTATAAGCGATATTATTGTAGTGTCGTTAAAATCCATTCCGTAGTTTTTATGTGAAAGAGTAACAAACATCCACCCATACTCGCAAACTTTCACGTTTATAATATTAATAAGACTAATATTTGGCACCCCGTGCTCTCAGCCTACTCCTTAAGGGAATTGGCGTGAAGATATGTATATATATATATATATATATATATATATGTATATATATATATATATATACACGCAAGTCGTATATATTGTTATATCTTATTTAGTATTGCAGCTGAAAATCATCTAATCATGTTATCATCTTCTGCATCTTCTAGTTTAATTTAATTATGAATAATAGCTTGTAACTTATTTAATATCTACAATAATTAAATTGACATGTTAAGTGGCTGATTGAGCTAAATGGCCAGACTCTTATATGTGAAGGATCAGCGTCTTTTGAAATCTAATTCGTTTACGTGTAGGCGTACCAAACGTCCCAATAGCGTGGGGAAAATCGAGTTAAGTAGAGAGTAATTTAATTACAGTTATATATTCAATTAATTATTTTACTCAGCACTCGCCTATAGTAATGCTATGGCACGCCTGCATAAAACAGATGGCGCCTAGAAGTTTTTATTTCCCGATAATTAGTTTAATTGACGATAAGTTGCGCGTAAAACGCTGTTCATTGGAGTGTGTTCCGAAGGGTTGTGCCAGATGGCTTCCATATTTCCTTTTAGACACCCCTAAGGGCTCTTGAAACCTTTGTAAAAGATATGACTTTGAAGGTCAATGATTTCATTAAGTCGTCAGCTCAGTATTTTGGCTATATCGTTATTGTAACTCTTTTGTTTGCCCCTTATAAGTATATTTCTAGGGCTGTTTTATTTATATTCACTCCAGTACTCGTCTGTCTCCCTTCCAGAAGAATGCTTGGATCTTACTCCCTGGAGCTGGTCCGTTAAAGTGGCAAGTCATGTGCTGGATATTATTAAAACGCCCCACACATTACCAGCTAGTTATGTGACTGATATGTAGCAATGCAAACTTAAAATCACAGGAACCTAGATTAGGGTGACCGTAGCTTAATGTCACAGATTATTAACGTCTACCTGACACTCGAGACGACGTCGGTTTGTTTATGATATTAACAATATTTTTTTTTCTTTACAGATAAGAAAATATAAAGACTATTGATGGTAAAAGTATATTTTACTATTAAATGTTTCGTATTTCTACACATGATTAAAAATGCACCGGCTTAACTCACGTACATTTTTCGTGATTGCCCAACTAGTTTCGAACCTGTATGAGGTCCTTCCTCATGAGCACCTGTCGCTTGCAGCGAGGGTGCTAATCAGTCTACGTCGCGACCTCGTTGCAAGCGACGGGTGCTCACGAGGAAGGAACTCGTACAGGTTCGAAACTAGTCGGGCCATACCGAAAAACGTACGTGAGTTAAGCCGGTACATTTTGAATCATGGGTAAAAATATACTTTGCTAATCTGAAAAAATCGCTAAAAATCATATTTTGTTACATTTTTAAAGATAAGGATCAAGTGTCTAAGAAGTAAAACTGAAAAACTCTAATCGGAATTATGTAGCTTACATTATTAAACACGCTGTATACAAACATTACTGCAAAAAAAAATAAAAAGAAGAAAGTAGTCAGCTCTGTACATAGAGATTTAGCATTGGATGCTTTCTGTCTACAGCTTAAGTTACCTGGCGTGACGATATAACAATATAATGCTGGTTTCGTAATTCAAATCAGTTTCATACTTGTATTGCAGTCTTACAAACACACTTTATTTAAAAATGAAAGTGTCATAATTCACTTTTGTACTGTGATATGTTCTAATGTAAACTAGTTTGTTTTTCAAAATACGACTTTTATATTCACATATTCATTTCTCTAAAATTTCTCGTGTTTGCGATTTTCGATATAAAAATGATTGGAGGAAAAGATAATTGGAGAAAAAAAGAGCATCGTGAAAACTATGCACAGGTGTGTCGAATCCGTAGCGAGTTTACTGGAATGTACATAGATTTTTACTGAAACACCGCGAATGTTGGCGGGAAACATTTAGAATGTCAGGAGGCGTTCGGAATATTATCCTGAATAATTCATGAAGGAAACTTTACTGAGAGCTAAATCGATATACAAACGGTTCTGGCGTTGTGTTAATGTTTAAACACTCGACGTGTACAGTTCGGTTCCATTTGTTCCATTTCTGGGCGCGTAACTCTTCCTGTATTTGGGAGAAGCTTTGACTGTGCTGTTTTATCCCGTATTGGTGTAAATGCGAGCGTCAGATGTGCAATGTTTGGATTTTTAACAAATCTTTAAAACCTCTGACAATGTTTAATGACTTTCGTCTTGGCATCTGCTCAGTGTATCAGATGAAAACAATCATTCTTATCCGGGTAATTGTTGTGTTCATTAAATGTATGCAGGATAATGTATGTATTGTATGTTACACCACTGACAAGACTAATAATTATGAACATAATTAAATAATACATATAACCTTACTAGTACTTAAATTGGAGAATATTTGATAAATAGA
>DWJK01002732.1:0-14140 GCA_018248815.1 Croniades pieria auraria
CATGTCACGTCCCATACCAGGTAACGCCCCAAACTCCACGGTATTAAAGTCATCCCATCGGGTCTCCTGCCATCGTTTCTCAAAAGACAAGTGGGTTCTAATTTAGCTAGCACAGGAAGTCGCAAGAGCCCGACGTACTAAATCATATAACGCACCGTGGCGATATAACTTGCCCGCGTTCCTGGTACAGGACAATCCATATCGACCAAACATATCAACCTCCCGCCCACAAGGACATAGGTGAGGCTCGCATATCTTGACACAGAGTTGGAGATCTACTGCTATTCGCAATGCTATAGATCCAACACAGTGCCTATGTTTTTTGATGGGAGCGCGTTTAAGCAATACCCCGATTCGCTCTGGGCAACTGCAAGTAAACGGGCCTTATCAATGCTGTAAGTACACAGCTCCAAAACACAAGCAAAAACAGATTTTATCGCTAGCAAATCCCGAGCGGACTGTTTATTGCCCACTAATGTGATGATGTTCTCATTTGGAAAGGATTTCCTTCAGGCCGCCAGCGCTTCCGCCATGTACGTACCTTAACATCAGCTAAGTTTGTATTTAAAATGTCTGTGATGAGGGTAAACGTACTATGGCCAGAAAAGCCGGGAGAGCCAAACTTTCTGTCGTGCGGACACCTAAACCACCGAATGAAATTGGAAGTGATGCTTGCATCCAGAACAGATGATAAAATTTTAAATTTAGAATATTTGTTAAACAATTTTGTAAACTTGTATCTAAAGTTTTTGTTACAGAATGATATTTCCAAAAAAGACAACATCTTAATAAGTAAATTTTGGCGCAAATAAGTAAAGTCGTAAAATTTATGGGATTTTAAATCAAAAAAATCAATAGAAATTAAATTAAAATTGTTCAATTTAGAATTTATAATTGGTAAAAATGCATCATCAAACATTGGAACACCTTATAAAGTTAATGTTTTTTCTTAATTTAAGATATCGATATTAGGTGTAATGCTATAAAATTTTTTAAAAATATTAAAAATTTGTTATGTCGTTAGTTCATCCGAAAAGAATAATTAGCATTTACTAAAATTTTATCTAAGCCCTATATTATTAAAACGACGAATAATAAATTCCAGATCCTCCAATACTGTTAATGCAGTTCCTCCCAAAGAACCGTCATCGAGGTACCATACATTAAATTCTGAATTTAGTTGATTGATTATTGGCTGTAATACCAAACTAAATAAAACTGGGCCGAGAGGGTCACCTTGCTGACATACATCCCACATAAGACTCTGTATCATCATTACCAAATAATAATTTTGAAGGGGTACCATAACATTGCCGGACATAATTGAAAATTTCTGGATTTTCTTTTTGATTTTCTGTTTAAATTATGCCTCTATCTGCCGTATTAAAGGCGTTTTTCACATCTATTTTTAAAAAAACGTCAAGATTTTATTTTGTTATAAAAGTTCGAGCTGCATGTACAGCTGCGTCACAGCCTCCTTTGACTCCAAAGCCAAGCTGTCGTGGTTTGAATTTTTGAGTAAATTTTTCACGATATTCGCGGCAGCATAACTTTGAAGCTAATCGTCTTAGTGTAGATCCTACAGCTATAGGACGGAATTCGTCCTTCTTTTTGAGAGCAACGAGGATAGCTCCATAAATTATTGGCATTGTTTCTGGGGGAACTTTGCCAACGAACATCAAATTAATCAGGCGCGCAAGTTCCTTTACCAGGTCTTTCCCCGATTCACCTAAAAAAGGATCGGTGCGGTCCTTTAGATGTTGAGGAGTAATACCGTCTAGGTCACTAATTAGTCTGCATTTTGTTTTTCTTGATTAGAAAAAAAAGTCATTACTTGTGGCCTTCTTAACACCGATGTTAGTTATCAACGTTGATCAACAATTTATTATTGTCTTATTCGTATTACGTTTTGTAATACGAAAAATGTGACATGTCTGAACCTGTCAAGACATGATTACGTATTGTGAAATTGAGTGTAAATAACTCATAGGATTCATTACGTAAAAGTTACCGAAATTCATTAAGTAGAGGTAAATAGCACTTTTTATTTATGTTTTGTAATAATTGAAAATTCGTTGTAAAAAGGTTTTTATAAATGTATTCGTAATATAAAGGTGTATTTTGTATTAGATCTTACGGGCAGTTCTAGGGGATTTCGAAAAATTTGTTAAATCGAAGAAATCGCTATATTGAGGGTCGTTATATTAAGGTTGCACTGAAATAAATTTGTCGTTGCTTATCATTTTTTAATACCGAAACATGGAAACAACTTTTAATGAATGTTAGGGGACCTTCTCTCCATTTTTTTTTTCTATTTGTGTAATGATTTAGAATCTATAGCAAAAATCTATAGATTGCCTCATCGCTCAAGTGGTTGCAAGCAAGATTGCCGATTGGGGGTCCTGGCTTCGTATCCCAGGTCGGGTACTGTAGGATTTTTCTTACTTAGATTTCCTACTAGTGACTCGAAGACTGAATCTCTGCCCGGTGTATGGCAACACGCTTATCACCTATTCCATTGTGGGACGTAAACATAGTCATGTTTACGTTTCACTAGTCGGTGAAACGTGGGACTGTACTACACTTCCCTGTCTACTCCTTGGAAGATTATAGGCGTAAAGTAACGTTTGATAGCAAAAATCAATAAAATCTTGTTAGCAAACGGATTAATTTATTTGTAAAAATAAACAGGTTGTTTATAGGTAAAAGCCGTCTCTTATTTTAATGAAGCACAAAATGTTACGTTTTACAACTACTGTGTACTAATGTAAATATAGCAGAAAAAGAAATAGCGTTTGCAAAAAAAATGTATAAAGCGACATCTCTGATTGATAAGGTGAATTATATGAAATTCCTGTATATAATGTTTGGTGATTGTCCAGAAATTTTTTAGATGACTCTAGGCGCGATGAAATAATCAATTAAAATAAAATATAGTATATACATATATATCTGTACAGCCAGTATCAAGAAATAAGTCTTCATCTTTCTCGGTACTTAGATTTAACTTTGCCTTTGTGTATTTATTTTGCCTATTTTCATCAGCCACTCTGTTTTCAATTTCGAATCTAATTTATGTACCAATACTCTCAAACATGTCTGTTTGACATCTGCTTCACGAACGCAGTCAGGGAGTATTAAGTTATGTATGCGACATGACGGCTTTATCTCGACTACTTATCTTAGTTTCACCTTTGTCACTAACTCATCTATTTATATCAGCGGTGTATTGGTCTTTCGGTTGTAGGATATATTTTTGTAATTGATAATTAGGATCGTAAGGGTTTTAGTTGAGTTAATTATATGCACTTTACAAATGTATAAGAAACTTCGAGGATAGGAAAGTTGTAAAAACTATATTAAGTACTTGTTGCGTTCTCAACACCATCTACAATACTTTGCGGAACTATGTAATTATTTATATCAAACTAGATGTCACTGTCAGACTTGCTGAATCACGTTAACGTTTGTATCACGGAGTTTGTATAAGTACAAGTGTATCAGTGTCGTCGTATTACCAACCAATTTATATATAGTTTTTGACCTAGCATGGGCGTTAAACCCCGTGCTGAGAAACGATGTCTATAACGTATCTTCATCCGATACATGTTCCAGGTTGTGGGATCGGTACCACGATTCTACAGTATGTGTGTATCAATTTGTATGATAGTAAATTAAGATTCATGCAGCGTAGATCAGGATCGATTATCAGATTATGTATAAAACTATAAAATGAAGGAGAAATTCGCGAAATGAGACACGTGTCACGTAATCGAGGTGTTATATTTTGTAGTCTAACAATGAGATTCATTTATGGTACAAATACGAATTTTGTTTAAAATAATTATCTATGCAGATAACGTAAACAAAACAAGTTATTTTAGAAAAATATTTATAGTGATTTAGGGAGTAAATCGCGTTGCGTACTGTTGTCAAATTCCTCACCCTATATCAATGTAAAACAGATGTTTACGGTTGATTGGAAATCATGCTTAGGTAAACCGTGTTTTGTCAGTGCCACAATAGTTTTGAATTACTAGAGATTGACTTGTAGAAGATTTCAGGGCAAGGCAGTCGAGGTAACCACTTGGGAAATCGTTAAAAAAGTTAAATTGTGTCTAATAATACGGGTAAAAAGGATAAACAACTGGCAGAAATTATTGAAGGAATAGATAAAATCATTATATACATTTGACATTCCAGCAAAGATCGGCAATGCTTACATTGCCCTAAGCCAGCGACAGGTGTTATGTTTAAGGAACAGGGGGTAACAATTTAAGGCGATCCTAAAGTAATATTTGATATTCTAGGTCATCGTCCCATAGTCCAGATTTAGAGACAAATTATTATTTCTTTAGGAGAAAAAAACTGGTGGTTAGGGACTCATAGTAAAAAGTGTTATTTCTCATTTATTGTTAGAATGAAACAACACATTTTGTGATCGTTGACAATTGTTTTTGTGATGCCTCGTGAATATTTGAAATATGCTAAATGTTGAAATGTATATAGATACAAAATGTAAGTACTCGAGAAATTGCCTCGATCAAAATATTGTCACATGTCGAATGTTAGAAATGTGTGGAAAAGATTTTATCATTTCAAATTTCAATTTATCGAACCATAGCACTTGAGTAAGATCCTAAGACACATTTTAACATCGTGAAAAACTACAAGTCAAATTTAAAAACATCTTTAATTAATAAAATAATTTATTTAAGATTGTAATGTTACAAAATATTATAAAAGCATGTTATCCATACATCGTAACAGGGACATCGATAGAACACTATAATACTGAAAGTATACTGCCTTGAGTTATTATAATTATACCAAAAAGAATATGTGTTAGGTAAAATAAGGCTTTTATAATAACAATTACACATCAACAGTAATGAAAAGAAGAATTTAGTAATAAAATATTACAACAATTTAACAGTAACATTAAGATTTAAGAACAAAGGCACTTGTTATTTAAGCAAATCGTAAAAAAATAAAAAAGCGGTTTTAACATAATATTAGAGGAACGGGAAAAGTTACATATTATGCTGCCATACCCCATTGAGATGTTTCTCTTCAGATACTTAGGGTTATGTCTCCATTGTGTTTGCTAGGTCCATATTATGTTGTGACCACTCACTTCAACAGTCACAGCTAAGGTCACAACATCTTTCATTAACACGAAGATAGCTTGCATAAGTTTTCTCGATCTGCCATTTGATTTTCTTTTAGATAAGAGACAATCGTATGAGAATAAGATGTAATAAAGATTTTCATTACATGAAGCGATTGCACTAAGCAGCTATTTCGTTCTGGTGTCGGTGATTTGACGTTGATTAACTGTAGTGAAAGCGTTCCATGAAGAAATGTTTAAATTCGTACATATTACAGAATGGAAGAGCTAAAATATTAAGGTTATCCTAAGTGAAGGCAAGTTTACTTCAATTTAAATGCTCTATCTGAAAAAACAGGATGAAAGCTCGCTATAAAAGAAGGATTAGCGTCGTTAGCAATGGCATCATGATCATTGAAATGTTGCAGGGTTTAATTGAAATAGAGATAGAGGAAGAGAGATACATGAAACTTTAGCATTTAAGAAGCATTCTAAATACAACTGTAATTCTATTGTCAAAGTGCAAGAGTTAGCATATCAGCTACTATCACCTATACTCTTATATTACTGTGATTTAAAAAACTGAAAGCAGCAAGAAATTCTTCATTGGCGAGGCTAAATAGACGCTTAGATGAGTGGACTCCAACTGGAAAGTACGCCATAACAGAGATGTTATGTTTACTTGCTCTGTTTACATACCCCACTCGATGTTTCCAAAATCTGGAACGAAAGAAAAGATTGCATGGTGATTTATATTATTCTGTAATATATCAAAATACCTTTAAGCCAAACAAATATGGTTGAGCTGTTTTTTTGGTTTCATCTCTGCCTGCTCTTAATCAGTAGGGAAATGTATGTGTGTCACGGATTAACTTCATGTATAAGTGAATTAGAGGCGACAGAATCAAAGCTATTCAAAAATATTTTTGAAGAGTTGACTATAGGGATATGTGTTACTTGTTTATATAAAAGACAGGCATTGATTAATTTATTTTAGCTGAAATAAAGCGATCTATATTCACCAGGTAACTACCACAAGATCTCAAAGCAAAACTGTCGATTTCTAATATAATATGTCAAACACTTAGTTGTTATAACCAGATATCTACTATGAACTTAGTGCAGTGACATACTCCAGCAAGTTTCCAGTTCTCCAGCGACATACGCCATAAAGTTTTTTAGTAACTGGTTTTAAAATTATGCCTTTATCCTGTAGTAATCAGATACGAAGTTTTTCTTTCATTCCTGTCACTATCACCAATACCGTGGACACTAATTATGACTCTTTGGTTTTTGTTTATATAAAATCATTAATTTTAGCAGGAATTTATTTATCACTTATCTTAAATTAGTATTTTTGATATTAGTTGACGGTCACCTGTATACATGTGATTGTTATTACGTAGCATCACGCCTATAATCCACGTCGCACCAGTAGTTACGTTTACAACCCATGGAATAGGTAAACTGTTGCCATACTCCGGGCACAGATCCAGACTCCGAGTCACTACTGGAAATTCTAAATGACAAAAAGTGGTGTACATGGATCTCTGAAAAAGCTTTCTAAATTTCTTGTTTATTGTCTTTCATTTGTTTGATTTACTTCACCAGGATCATAAGTTTGAGTAGACGTTACGTTACAGCTCAGATCTACCTATTTTCAAAACTTTGCTAATTGAAGAATTTTAAAAAGCTATTGTTTTAGCAGATAAATTAACTTGCGCAGGCAATTTTGATATCTTATTTTTCTACTATTTATTCTTTTTTATTATTTTCAGTAGGTTTCTTGAAACTTTTTTGGATGGTTACTATACACCTATTCAATATATGTCCTATATGGTGTTAAAATATTGTTTTACTACAAATAACTTTGGATAATGTTTGTGTTGCCGGCTTAAGACTTGTGGCCATATTAAGTTTAAACACGTCAGGCCACTGCCAGTAATTGTTGTAGTCTCTTTTGAAGAACCTTATACCTATACCTTACGTTATTTATATGACATGCATATATTCATTTCTCCTTTGGAAGTACATACTAAGAAAAGATGTAGATTTGTGAGAGCCACAGTATTAGTTCATATACAAACAAAATCCAAAGCTAAATTGGACTTTCCTTAACAATTTTAATGCACATTAAATTTTTTCCTTTATAGTATTGTGTCTACTTTCATGAACAGTAACAACCGTGTCATACATACCCTTAAAATTTCATTAAATCATACTGGAAGCGGTGACGTCAATTTGATGGCCTGTTCTGAATGGTGTCAGGGACGCGCAAACTGGTCTAATGCGAATGTAACCTTAGCACTCTCAAGTGTCACAGTTACCAGATGTAAAATGATTCAAAGCTTAAATAAAAGTGTTTCAATTATTTTATTAAATTAGGAGAATTGATAGGATCGTAATTCGGAATATTTTACTCGTATATTACAAAATACATTTTATACTTGGAAGTACGTAACGTAATATTATGTTCCTGTTTCGTTGTCTTTAATGACATATGTAAATTATATATAAGGTCAATTAGTAATGTCATAAATATAATGCTGACTAGACATTTAATTGTTTTGTGCTTTTTATTAAATTTAATACATACAAAGTAACTCTGCCACGGAGTAAAATATTCACACGATTTCTGGCAATGGTACAACAATTTTACTCCTGAGTGCTTTAGATGGAACTCCACTGAAATGAGCGTGTTTGCTGGAACACGGTGTTAAGATTTTATGGCGAGAATATAAGAAGGTCAGGATAAAATTGTTCGACAATAATCATAAACTATTTTTACGTGGCGGCGCCGGGGTCAAGGAAGACTTCAAAGTGAGAGAATTTTTTTTGTAAGGGTAATCAAAGTAAGATTGGTTACCTAAATAATGCTTTAAAACCGATAGTCATGCCATTTAAATGTGACTATGTCCAGTTTTAATACCGAACAGGCCCGTTGAGCAAACGCGGGCCGCTGCATTGCGTGCTATGTGTACGTCATCATCATCATCAGCCTACTCCCGTCCACTGCTGCACATAGCCCTCTCCAAATCTTCAGTTCTTCGTATCCAATCGCTGCCAGCCCTTCTGCGAACATTGTCACTCCACCGAGCCTGAGGGCGGCCTAGGCTACGTTTAAGTACTGCAGCAATATCACTTAGTAATGTTTTTGAATTGAGTCTTTATTTTTATCAACACCGTCTCCAATATGGTTGTGTGAGGTACACAGGCATAGATAATATTTGAGTGCTAGTCAACCCACGTTTGACTTTAGTAGATATTTGGTAGATCAAATTATATTAACACTTGTATTTGCCGGTTATATTATATTTATTTAACCCGGGTCTAAACGAATTGGACCACTAGTCAGTGTAAAAGTTAAGAGTAAGAATGTTCTAAATTATATGCTTAATATAATCTACATATTTATTATACTTTACTATATTTATATTATATTTATTTTTGATAGAAATGAGTAAGACAAATAGATCCTATAACTATCCTAAGAAAAAAGACACGCTATTGATATTATTTTTAGAAAGTTACATGCGGAACAATTCAGCCGCAATTATTTCAATAAAAGTAACGAACTTTTCCCACTTATTTAATTGACTTATACGTGTATCGCAACGGTGACTAAGACCTCGCTGCAAGCGGCGGGAGCTCATGAGAAAGGACCTCGTACAGGTCCGAAACTAGTCGGGCCATCCCGAAAGACGTACGTGAGTTAAGCCGGTACATATTTAATTATGTGTATAAATAGTAACGAAAAATTTCTCACTAGTAATAGATATACAATAAGTTCTAATCTATTAAACTTAGTCTTGGATATTTTGCCTGAAAGCATCCTGAAAGATCCCTTATCGGAGGGCTTTAAAGTATGAGATGAACTAGTTAAACTTTACAATATGTAAAAGCGTTTTAGCCAACATTTAATTTTTTTTTTACCTGCGCATAATAATCGCAGAAGCGACAAAGCCCTTTATAAAGTTTATTACTGTAGACTGGAAGCGTGGCGTCTCCTGTATTAATATGGATCACCCGGAGGAGTCTGGGGATGCAGGTTGTCCTAGTAACTCAGGATCAGAGTACGAGGTACGGTATCTCCTGCCCGTCGCACGAGTCGACTAAAAGGGGGCTTCCGGGATTGCGAGAAGCTACAGGGAGAGCTCGAACGGTTTAGATGACGATCCCAAAAAGGATGACGGTACATGTGGCCGCATATCGTCGTGTGAACAGGAAGGAGTAGGAAGAAGCACTATGCCTCTTCATTGGTATAAAACAGTTTCGGTTACAGCGTAAGGAATTTTTGTAGAGGGTCCGTAAGGTTATAGAACCTTGGTAATTTGTATATATAGATATTGGTAATCTAATAAATTGATAAAAAACTACACAAATAATTTTGTAGGACGGGACAGTACCAACCAGTCGATTGTGGATTTTGACCATTTCACAGACAGCAATGGTTTGTTGAATTTAGGAAATTAACTTGAACTATGTCTTATTGATTATATTAAGAAGCTTACATATATAATTATATCACGAGTTGTGACTAACCCATTAATAACATTATGCATACAAAGAGAACGTTCTGGAGACATACATTTAGGAATAACATACGTACGCTTATGAAAGCGATCTGGTTCTTTCTTTTGTACACGGTAGTTCCAGTTAATGAGTCAACAACCTAATTTAAGAATTAAGTCTGTACTCCGACGTATACATTTGTTTAACTAAACGTAACATTCAGAATAACATGAATAAGTGTAGAAAATATAGGTCTACAGATATTATGTACATAATGTGGCATAAATGAATAAGGCTACGATCTGTAAGACCGATTTCAAAGTGTTTATATAAGCACACGGGTGCGATAACACACCTTGTGCTATAGAAAAATATTTTGATACTGCTTCTAGCAGGATATCTGTGTGAGCATGATTTTAACATCTCCAGCTCGTTCCGGTACTTATACAAACTCCGTGATACAAACGTTAGCGTGATTCAGGAATAGGGAGTGTCATCTATTACAATTTGCGAAAACAATTAGTTCTGAAAAACATTGTAGATGGTGCTGAAAGTGACGTAGCTTTAAAAAATGTTCATTTTTTAATGCTGACTGCTTTTTTTTAAATGCTCGTGTTAATTGTCGTCCTTCTACCAGAAATCTTTCCGTATATCTAAATATCTGTTTGATTTACTCAAATCGATATAATCAAATATCTATGTTAAAAATAAGTAAATCGTGTACAGAGCGAGTTTTACAATTAACAATTAGAGAACAAATTTATAATGAAAGCCGTATAACAGATTTTATATCATATCTGATTGAGTAAATAGTAATTATTGATTTTGATATGCATTTAAAATACCAAAATAATCGCGTTACTACTATAAAAATATGTCCTAGCGAATATGTTTAACAGGAATTTATTTAAGTCCGGGATAGCTACAAAGAATGTATTTAGTCAATAATGTATACAATACATATTTCTAATTTAAGTGCTACTTACTTTAGTCGGATATTGCTTAGGGCTCTTTCAGATTAGCGTGTGCGCATCTACGCTTACATTGTGCCACACAAGCGTCTCGTACGATTCTACGAACAAAGGCGTGCCAATAAATTCGAATACTCTCGACCCCCTGCGACCCTACTTCTGGCATCGTAATGCAGCAGACAAGTTGCTGATGGCAGACACTGGTTCAAATGAACGCGTCGGAGTAAGCACATACGCGGGCGTACGCGCGCTCTTTTTTATTACTCAAATAGAAGTGTGTAAGTTCGTATGTCAAAACGAGCGTAAAGCGCGTAGAAAATACTCTGACCTGAATGAGCCCTAAGAGCATTAACTTCACATTTTTATTTTTTACGTGTATAAACCAGAATCGTGTGTCAAAAATCTATTTGTTGCTTTTGATTCAATTATCATAAATTGTTCAAGCCCAAAGATCCTGCGGCAACTTCTTAAAGAAGGAATTCACCACAAAAGTCATGTCACTCAAAGAAATATTGCAAAGGCTTTTGTTACAAAATTGATTAAAAACCTCCTCTAAGTCCTTTAACGATCAGGGCTCCACTTCATAAGGAAATTCTGTTCATATTTTCGTCATCAAAAAAATACCTCTCAATTATCGTGATTAAAAGCTTAGTAGTTACCAACATGTACAAAATGAAGTGTGGATACAAGTAAAATATTATCAATAAAAATTTTTTTTCATTACTATTTCTTCCATTACTCATGTGAATTATTTTATAAACTCTATCATATGAATTATTTTATAAACATATAGGTTTGAGCTTAGACAATTCATAAATATTTAGAAAAAAATTA
The DNA here is from genome assembly GCA_018248815.1 of Croniades pieria auraria. Classification (NCBI taxonomy): domain Eukaryota; kingdom Metazoa; phylum Arthropoda; class Insecta; order Lepidoptera; family Hesperiidae; genus Croniades; species Croniades pieria. The sequence continues at coordinate 11,428 of DWJK01002732.1, forward strand.
ATGGCAAACCAAACTCACAAAATATGTCACTGATGGTATACTGTGTGTCAGATATTATATAAATAAATAGTAACAATATTTATTTTTTTGTTAGGTCTAAAGTAAACAATACTCTCTCTTGTGAATAACAGTTTTACTTGATAAATGTGTCATAAAATTTACTTACTTCAAATTAAATTTACTTGAGTTTCTTACTTTTAGGAAAATGTCTATGGAAATAATTATTTTTTGGCAAAAATTTCCAAGTAAATGTGTTATATAGAACTATTATTGTAGCCAAGAATTCCATGTATGAAGAAAACATAGTCATCCAATATTTTACAGGCTACAAGGAATGCTGAAAGTGAAATGTTACGAGTTCAATCGTAACAATTCAATTAAAATATTCAAGACATTAGGATTTAAGACATCAAACATTAGGATTAGGAAAGATTTTCTAGCTTCCATTTGTGTAACCAAAATAAATTGCTGCCTTATTGGTGTAACTGTTGATGGTGTAACTTGATGTTGATATTATCCAAAATATGTTGTATAAACCCATAATATAAACTCACATAATATTAGAAAGTAAGGAAAAGAATCTGTATGATATAAATAGTCATCTTAAGGGATAAAGTTTCAGTTTGGTAAAAGGTAATTGGTAGTTTATTGTCACATTTCCATAGTACCTAACACAAGATGACTCAATGCTGTCTTATAGTAATACCATAATTGAATAGTAATTATGTCCAGTCCAATGAAAACAAAGATTATTCAAAGTTCAGATAAGATAAAAGACAATAGAACTTTCTAGGGAAAGATGTCTTGTAGTGCAATCAGATATACTTTCCAATTATGGGAGTGGCACTAGTATAAGGAGATTGTGTGTTGGTATGATATCAAAGGATAATGTTTTATTGCTTGTGTTTCGACATTAATTATTACCTATTAAGATATAAACTATTTTATGAGTGTTGTTGTAATTAAGTAAATTTTATAATCTGTGCCTTTTTTATTCTTTGGTATCGTCTGAAAAACTAAGAATCAAAAATGTGTCAAATAAACAACATGGTGTGAATAAGAATGTAAACCTATGTGCTGTTTAGAAATAAAGCAAGAGATTAATATAAAGTTATTGTTTTTCAATATAATTATTTCAACAAGTGTAACTAAAATATATATTACATTTTGTAACATAATATATCATAAACACATTGGTTCTACTGAGGCATCTGTTTTGGAAGGACACCTATTAAATTAATTTTTTTTTTCTTTTCCTTATCAACCTATTTCCATCTGCTGCTGGACATAGGCCTCTCCAATAGCATGCCACTGAGCTCGATCTTTGGCTCATAGTATCCAGTTGCTGCCAGCCACCTTGTGTATATTGTCACTCCACCTAGCTGGATAGTGTCCTACGCTATGTTTGCAAAGACGCAGTCTCCTCTCCAGAATATGTCTACTCCAACAGTTAACGGTTCTGTGACAGATGTGACCAGCCCATTGCCACTTCAGCTTGCTAATCCTTTGGGCTATGTCTATAACTTTGGTTCTCTGTTAGATCATCTCATTTCAGATTCGATCCTTCAGAGAGATAGTATATTTACTATTCTCTTGCATTCGCCCATGTCAGTCGAAGTATGTATATTACTTTACATGATATTTTAGTGGACGGGCTAGTGCATGTGCCTTGATTGTTTTCTGTTTTCACCATTTGTACATAATCATTAACTATATCTAGGCCTTAAATTACATTACTGTAATATATCACCTGACAAGGGGTCTTGAAATGGTCAAAATATTTTTGGACTTCTAGGTATGGACATATTGTAAAATTGTATCACAATTTACAAAGAACAAAAATTGCTTTAAATTAATTCCTTAGATGTATTTATTTTGTTTTAAATTTTAAAAAAATGTTACATCAACCTTCACAAATCTATTTCACTAAAGGGATAGCCAGAGGATTGAAATATGCTCCCATGTCTCACCAGCTATGTTATATGTCCCATTATGGGATGGGACATGAGCAACTTGCCATACACTAGGCGCAAATTCTGGGTCCAACCTTTTACTATGAATTTCAATGTTTAAGACTTTATAGAAATGTGACAAAGTTCTACTTTAAATACGATCAAAATCTGCACTACTTTCGGAGCTAATCTATTTGACAGGATCCCTAGGTAGACTAACCTAAAAGTCTTTGTATCAGAACGCAGAAATATTTACTCGCTAGGCATAGCCATCGGAGTAGTAACGAGAACATAATGATTACCACACTAACCTTGAAAGGAGCAGAACCTAATAACAGCAAGTTCGATGTACGCACAACGAAAGAAACTTCTGGCAGCTAATTTTTCGAGATGCCTGGCAACCATTAACATATAAGGCCATATGCACGAATAGAGAGCTTTGTAAAACAGCGGATTAAACTCTTAACAGTTCACTTCCGTAAATGAATTTCAGTTTATGTATCTATAACGTATTAAATAAGAATTAAATGAATTTATCACTTAGGCACACTATAATATAATAACATCCGGCGAATATGTGATAGACACGCGCAAACGACTCTTTAAGATGATGGAGTCATAATATAAACTATAGACGCTATAGTACAATATATTCTATAAGGCCGTACTCCTACTCCACCCCTCACATAACACCACTTCCAAAATTATAGGGTAGAGGACGACCTCATAGATCGAAAAAACGTAGTGTAGGGAACGAGCGT